>JAHHFK020004882.1:0-115596 GCA_024533555.2 Aedes koreicus
GTTTCCGTATTATGAATCTGTTATTTATACGTTTCCAGTGGTTTAAAAAATCGGGCGTGATTTTTTAGTACATATTGGCTATTTTCGATCAACGATCCGATCCACTTACACTGATCGGTGCGAGTAAAACAGATTCACATTTACCCCTCGCGATCAACTGCCTTACCTCCCCCTCCCCTCAAGTGTTTGCTGTTCTGAATAACCAGTCAAGTGATTATGAACTGTTCTTTCGGGTGATGTACAAGGTGGTACTCTCCGGTGAGAACTGAAATGCGTGCCAGAGGAAATGAATTTTCCTGAACACTTTGGATCCACTTGTTTTATTGGCATCGGGATCGTGAACCTGGTTGGCGTGGTAGCTGGTTAATAACTGCTGCTCGGAGGGCGCGGAAAGTACTTAGGACCACATTCCACGCGGGTAAGTTTCAATTGAGGCCATGCACACGTTATCACACACACAAGCACACCGACCGGAATAACGTTATTTGAGCCGAATACGACGCCGCTCGTTCTACTACCTTGACGGAGTTTGGATTTTCCAATTTTCCGGAGGACTATTTTTAAATTTTCCTTGTGGGAAAGACAACGGCGATTAGTTTCATTACTAAGTAGTTTTGGATTGATGGGGGTGCACAATCGAAGGCTATTTGGATTCCTCATCATCACTGTAGATAAAGGGTAGGTGATTGTTAGTGAAATACAAGAACGTAAGAGGCTTCTTTACCTCGAGTTAGGCAAGAAGAGTGGCAGTTAGAAGGTCAATCAGTATCAACTACCGTTGTTGATGGCAGGACCTGATGAAAAATATACTTCGTTAAATAGAAAAAACGACAGATACTAGGACATTTTGGGATTTCTTAAACAGTAACAACTGGAAAAGAACACGAATGATTTTGACAAGAAAGAAACTGCTTGGTATTTCTTTCAAGTCTTGCCAGTCTTACCCTGAACAAAAAAAAATGTTGATAAAGGTTTTTTAGGATTTTTTTCCCCCTTGGGTTTTACCTCATCTTCATGATTTTTTCGGAGCAAAAGAGATTCGGTTTTGTTCTTTGCATACCATAAATCATGCTCTAGATTTGCATTTAAATTTCTATAGCCATATGGCTTTCCTCTTCAACCCTCCCTTTCAGCTCCATGAAGTTGCCTAACTGTAGTTTGGTCTATTGCGGCACCAAAGATTGGAAGTCGTTCTTATAAAATGTAGTATGCATTAGAATATGTTGAGACTCTCATTAATACTATCATATCACTCTAGCCGTTCAACCTAGTTTTACAAAAAAAATCTCCAGGTGTCAGTTATTGCTTACAAACTGGCACCATAAATTGTGAAATTTACAAGACTGAATGCCCCCAAAAACGTATTTTGCCATTTTTAGAGCCGCACAATGAACGTGTTTTGTTTGTCAATGCGGTTTGGTTCCTTCCCGACCTTGTAGATGGAGAGGCCGGCACGTTTCATCGTTTTTTCGACAAACCAGATGGAAACATCCGCCTTCTTCTTGAAATGTTCGGTCGATGCTTGAACAGATTCAACACTTTCCTTGCCTTTAGCTGTCTTCGGTTTTTTTTTCAGCCGCTGCTCTACCGCTACTGGATCGTCTGGGTCTCCTTTGAATGACTTCACCACCCAGGACACCGTCGAATGATGAAAAATCGCAGGTGTTCTCCAGTCCATCTCTGGGCCAGATTTTTCACGACGGCGCATTTAATTTTTTTGCCGGATGGCAGCTCTTGTTCCGATGCCATCTCGATTTTTTTTTTTTTTTAGGTGGACATCACATTTTTAGCTAGTTTCAGTCCAAAATTCATTAATTTTTAACTACACGCTAAAAAGTAACAAGATAATCATCGTGGACTCATTTTTTTCGAGTACAGTCTTTAGTATTCTAGTTACATGCGCCCGGTTCGATGATTTCTGATATACAGGGTAGGCCCAAATAAGTCACACTGTATTTTGTTTCAGTGTGGGGATTCTTTTAGCCATCGCAATTCAAATTTTGGGTACACCGATAACTCATTCTATGTCATTTAAATATCTTGGGGTCTGGTTCGATTCAAAGTGCACCTGGAGATCCCACATTGAGTATCTGAAGCGAAAGTGCCAACAAAGGATCAACATTCTCTGCACAATTACCGGGACCTGGTGGGGAGCGCATCCGCAAGATCTTCTAACGTTGTACCGGACAACGATTTTGTCGATTATAGAATACGGTAGTTTTTGTTTTCAGTCAGCGGCTCGGTCGCACATCATCAAACTGGAACGTATTCAGTTTCGGTGTCTTCGTATCGCGTTAGGTTGTATGCACTCGACTCATACCATGAGTCTTGAAGTGCTGGCTGGCATGTTGCCACTCTCGGATCGGTTTTCAGAATTATCTCTCCGGCTCCTCACCAGGTGTGAAGTTATGAACCCCCAGGTGATCGAAAATTTTGAGAAGCTCCTTGAGTTGAATCCTCAAACCCGCTTCATGACTTTGTACCCTTTGTACATAACACAGGATGTCAGCCCTTCGCTGAATATTCCCAATCGTGTTTGCTTCTCCGACTTCGGAAATTCGGTTCATTTTGATTTATCTATGAAACACGAGCTTCGTGGAATCCCAGAGCATCATCGTCCTATAATTACTCCGGTGATATTTGCTGCAAAGTATGGCCTAGTTGATTCCACCAAAACGTTTTTCACTGACGGGTCTTTGATAGAGGACTCCGCTGGCTTTGGTGTATACAATGAAAATTATAGCGTCGCTCGTAAACTTTTACTACTTACTACTTCTTTCCGATTCTTTTGAACACTAAGGATTTAAAATAATTGTCGTATACTGAGTAATAATGTTGAGGACGGCACCGATGGTGTGATGGTAAGCGTGGTTGGCTCTATCATCCCAGTGGGTCTGGTATCAATTTCAGTCAGTGTCGCTGGGAATTCGTCAGACGAAATATCTGTGAACACGTCTTCCTTCGGAAGTTAAGTAAGGCCGTGATCCTGGCTTATGTATTGATGGGTTCGATATTCTTTTATTTAATTTTTCGTCTCCTCGGTGTGGCAAAATAACATCAGACTGAAAGCCACGTTACTAAGAAATAGAACAAAAAATGTCGATTCCATTGTGCTTCTGCAAAACCCCTATAAAACATGTAATGATCTAATTATACCGGGAAAAAATATTTTAGACAGCAGGGAAAATTTTAAAGACAAGACAACAGAAAGCGGCCACCCTACAACTATGCTATACTAGAATTTTTAGAGTACTTCATTAGATCATTTCAAAAAGCAGCAAGCCGTGCTTTGAAAATGACGTATTTTGCTTTTGCTGCGTCGTTTTCGCGGAAATAAAATAAATGGTGAAATTATAGTTTCTTCGAGTGCTTTGCGTAGGACTTTGTGAATAGAATTCCTCTCTTAGTGTGTTATGGTCGTGTTTCTTGAGATGAATTGTGCGTCGGTAGTTTTTTTTCCCATTTTTTTGTTTTTTAGTGCTCCGCTCCCGCATCCGGACGAGCTTTCCAGCATCAGATAAGGAACATTGGTGAGGTCGTTTTATATTATCAAAAATATACCTTAACTATATACACGCCAGGATCAAGAATTTCCATTTTTGATTCTGGAAGTGTGAAAACTCTTCACATATCCATTTGATGTGTGAAGATTTTCATGCGGGGCTTATGTATATGAAGGTGACCTCAGAATGTACGTGTATGAACAGGCATTCTTGAAATGGGTCGCTGGATTTTCAATAGAGCTGTCACCTTCAATCTCCAGGGCTAAAAATGTTTGCACATAGTGATCACATATAAATTACTGAAGAAATGCAGACAATTTTCTTCCATAAAAGCACTGCCGGTCAGTGGGAGATTGATTGTACACATACACACACACACACACACACACACACACACACACACACACACACACACACACACACACACAGACAGACACACAGACACACACTTCATTAGATCATTTCAACAACAAAATGAAACATTCAGGAACCATAAGAACTTATAGATTATCCCAAATGAACCTTTTTGAACTATATCTTATAAACAATGCATTCGTTCCTTGATGTATCGTTCCCCTAATCTACTAAAATTACCCTAGCTTTTAATAAAATCACTTTCTAGAACAAGACGCATACTATACTATTTGAAATCTTTGTAGGAAAATTGATCATTTTGCATAAAGACGTTTTTCCGATATTCTTAAAGCTATTTGACGATGGATATTTCTATGAAATTTTTCATTGGGTGAAAGGCTTCGCTCGTCTCCGGAAGTCAAAATTTATCAGATTATTACCAGCGGTTTCAGTTCGCAGATCTCCAATATGCGTCCACTTATTCTCTTCTACTTGATTTTTCACGCTTAAATTAGTATTCTTTGAAGCACTTCAACAATTGTTATTTAAGTATAGTGTGTGGTAAGCACAATGATACGCTTATGCCCCAATCGAACCCTAGACATCCGGATTGACAAACCAACACATCTAAAGTGTGTATTAGATAAAAAAAAACAACTACATAACTGGGGTTGGGGGATAGCCTAAGGCAGTCGAAGGATTTGTTGACTGGACAAGGGTTCGTGGAGTCGCCAGTCCCTTGTCATGCAAAGACACGTGGCCGTCTGGTCGTAGACTGCCGAAGGTCCTCATTGTGATCGACTGGCCCTGCTTCAACAAGCCATCACGTAGGCTATTTTCTCTGGGCAACCGGCTGAAGATAGTCCTGCAGACAAAGGTAATCCTCGCACTGATGGTGGGTTCTTAACACATCACATCACATCACGAGTTATCACTTATTGAGGATGTATATTAGCCCATGCATCATAAAGGGTGTCCCAAATCAACGCTGTAGAAAATAACTAGTTGGCCGATCCTATTCAAACTTTCAGGCAATAAAATACAATCAGTATGCTTTTCGCATATTCATTCCATTGAACTTCAATATCATAACCGTATGCTCTCACCTTACGCTTAACTCCACTCATTAGGTTCTGTACAACATCTGGCTGCAGCTTCTTCTGTACGGAAACCCACTTTTTCTTAATGTCTTCCTCAGATTTGACCTCCTTGGGATGCTTCCGTAGTGCCAGCTTCATAATAGTTGCTGCTTCCTTACTTCCTCCAGAACATCAAACTTGTGCTGGATAGTGAAAAAAAAGTAGCTCCGGAAGCTGCCGGAAGTCCGCCTTGACGTAACTCTCATCATCCATGATGAGACAATGAGGCTTTGTCAGCATCTGGGTGAACAGTTTCCAGGCCCGTAACATTCCCATTTGTATTTTGCCGTCACGATTTGGAGCCTCCTGCACTTTGTACGTATGCAGTCCCTCCCGGTCCTTGACTCTCTCAACGAAAGACTTGGACAGATTCAACTTTTTGGCCATATCCCTGACACGTTTTTGATCTTGATCACTAATAGAACTCCATTCTGACCGCATTTCTCCTTCCGTTCGATGATCATAGTTTCGTAGTAACGTTTAATCACATGACTCACCGTGCAGTCAACGCACGAATTCGAGTTGTTTTCCGATGTCCCGATGAGAGAGTTGAGGATTTTCCAGGTGCTTGCTCAAAATCAATTCGCGACGTTGCTCTTCGGGTGACGCCATTTTTTCCAATTTTCGAAAAACTGACAGCGATAAAAATACAACAGCAAAAAACACTCTAAACTACTTTTACCCAAATTTTCAAGAGAAAATACCCAATGGGTAATTTTCTACAGTGTTTTTTTCCGTGGTGCAATTTGATGTGGGACACCCTTCATGTTGGTTCTCTGTGTAACTACAGCTGATCTGGCAATAACGGAATAGCAACCTTGGGCGGTCAATCATGGTCATGCTCATAGTGTATTGTTTACATCTGTCAAGTTTTATAGTTATTCATACTGTGGTTCCAGTCATGTCGTCGAAACAATCGAAATCCAGAGCCGTCCCACCGATGGATCGCTGAAAAGCTTGGAATTGCAAATACAACTGTGTCGCGTGTGATGAAAACCTCCGAAGAGCGTCTGAGTACCCGAAGGAAGGAAAGCAGTGGTCGTAAAAGTGGTCCACTGGACAGTAAAATGACCAGGAAAGTGGTGCAACAGTTCAAGAACCGTCCAAACATGTCAATTCGAGAAGTCGCTAAAAAGTCCAAGGTGTAAGTCGGTTTTGTACAGAAAACCGTGAAGCGTGCTAGGTTACATGTTTACAAGGTGCAAAGAGACCCAAACCGGAATGAAAAACAAAACACCACTGCGAAAACCCGCGCCCGAAAACATTAGACGAAATTGCTCACCAAATTGTGTTACATCGTGATGGATGACGAAACTTACGTCAAGGCCGACTTCCGTCAACTTCCTGGTCAAGAATATTTCGTTGCTTAGTCTATGTTAGATGTTCCGCAGGATGTTCGAAAAAAGAAATTATCGAAATTTGCAAAGAAGTTCCGATCTGGCAGGCGATTTGCGGATGTGGTGAAATAAGCGCTCCCTTCATCACTTCCGGAACAATCAACGGTGCGATTTATACGGACATTCAAAAAAAAAAAACTTCGGATACCACTATAAAATACACCTTGTATAATGTCAGAGAAAAGTTTTAACAAGCTAATAAAACTTCGCTTACTTTTAAAATACTTCTATTCAATTTTTCACAGCCTGCCGTACACTTACGGAACTATGAACACTTTCTCTCCATATCTTTCGATCTAGCAAAAATTACTGTCCACTCTTGGGGCCTCATGGTGATGAGAGAAATATTTCCTGCTACATCAAGCAAATGAAACGTCTTTATACAATCTTGGCTGCAAATGAAGTTGGGGAATAAAAATGTTGTCTATAAGTTCTAAGCCTCAATAGAAATTTCTGCTCAAAATGCATTCTGTGACAGTTCGCAAATAAAAACTTTAAAATGATGCTTTGGATTACCTCAAATATGGACATAATATATTCGCATAAATAACTCGTTGAACACAGTCTTTCTCGATTCCCTTGCCCTCTTCAAACTGTGTTAAATTCTCTGCGATAGAAGTAACAAGGTGTGGCTATATTCGCACCAGGAGCATGGAAAACAACACTAGCGTGCTGTTCTATGTACGTCTTTCTTCTCCCACGTGTGATCGACGTAACTGTAAGCGGGTTTAACCGTGCTCTGAGGCAGAACCCAGCCATTACTCATTTCACTCACAGATTCATAAATACTCTTCGCAGCAAGCAACAGTCGGTCGTCATCTACTTAATGACACGGCAACTACCATCCATCTTAACTGACATTTCTTTTTCATGGCTCAAAGCAGTTTGTATCCCTGTGCTTCTCATGTTCAGTCATCTGTCGAGGAAGTGAACATTATTAGAATTATTCATTCTGAATCCCCATCTCCCTTCTTATGATCTTATGACACCATTTAACACCTTCAGTTTTTGGAGAATAAAGAAATTTCAACATTTATCATTCTTTATATTTGGAGCGCTGTCTTTACATATATAATGACGTTCTCTGAGTCTTTTTATATGGTTGACTAGCCTTCTATTTGCCTAATGTTTTGAAAACATATTGATTCAACGTGAAACCGATTGAATCAACTAAACTCATAGCCGACTCATCTCGGATTATTTTTGTGTTACTTTCTTATAGCCTACAGCAATTGAACAACAGGTAATTATGCTCGATACAGTTTCTACTTACTAAGTATAATGTCGGGAGTTTAGTTCTTCTTTTTTGCAATTTCTCAGCTGACTGCTACTGCTGTTTTTTTATTGATCACCACCATAAATTCTGATCTAAAAATAACCCTGCCAACTAACACAACTATCTTTTCCTTGGCAATTATGAAGAGGCAGAGATAAACACTGTATCTAAGAACGGTTGTCAAATTTATCATCTTTCCCCTTCTCAAACGCCATGACGTAGACGACGTAGATACTGATCTATGAATAGAAAGTATCAATGAACTTGTGCATACAGGTGATCGCCATCTATGTAGTAGCCTGTTCAATTATCACTGATCAGTATCGTAGTGCAAATACGACGTACACGATTGATACACGTTGATGAAATAAATTTTGGAATGTATGTGGACAAACGTAAGTGGACATCAGCATGTTTAAATTGAGCATGATGTAGCACCTTGAACTGGCTGTTGTATTTTGTTCTGTAGATGGCAAGCAGAAAGAAGCCAATTAGTGCGTCGGAAAACATTGTCACAAGTTCTTTCTACAATTTGCCAATGTGTTTTTGCAGTGTTGATCCACTTAAACAACATAACTCGAAGCTATTCAATGATTATCGATATAACAGGTTCTTTGAGACGGTTGAAAACGAAAAGTCATTTAAAGTGCCTTTTTTCAACCCCCGACCCTATTATACTATAATTTTTGTTTGGCTATGCTAGTGCAATACATAAAAACGTTGAGTATGCTGGTACCTAGAAGCAATGGGATGCCTACTCCAGTGAGTTGTTCGAATTTAAAAAGTTAGAGCAAAATAACTGATGAGATTATTTTTTTTTTAAAAAAAAAAAAAAAAAAAAAAAAAAAATATATATATATATATATATATATATATATATAAATTTTTTTATATATTTTTATATATATATATATATATATATATATATATATATATATATATATATATATATATATATATATATATATATATATATATATATATATATATATATATATATATATATATATATATATATATATATATATATATATATATATATATATATATATTATATTATATATATATATATATATATATATATATATATATATATATATATATATTATATATATATATATATATATATATATATATATATATATATATATATATATATATATATATATATATATATATATATATATATATATAATGAACATTTTAATTAAGAAACGCCCATTTAGTACGTCACGCAAAAAACGCTCATTTTTAAAGCTTTCCCCATCGTCGTGTATAGACATGAAAATATGTTTATAAGGATCGTTACAGTTTCGGAAACATCCCTCATCTCCCCAAACGGGTAACGTGCTAAATTGAGGTTCCCTTAATACAAATCGAAAGGCTTATTATTAGGAAGAATAATTAGGAACCTAATATGGTTTTGGAAGACTTAGCTCTACAATGTTAATCTTATAGTGAAAATCAATCTTTCCGTCGAATTTCGCATTCCATGCCTGTGTAAATTGTTAGATATTTCGAAAAGACATGAATCAATTTGTATGGATCATGACTCCCCAATCTACTCTCTAGAAGCGTGACGTATGTTAACGTTCCCTTGGTGCTGTTTCATCGCATCAGGTTAAAGGCGCAACAACTGAGTAACATCATGCTAAGAAGGTCACTCACTTCCGGCTGGTCTGGGATTTTTGGTAAAGCCAAATTCACAGTGTAGGTTCAAAACATCATTGTTGTTTTTGTTGGAGTATTAGGGGTATAATACTGAGGACAGTTCGGAGGATTCATAAGTCTCGGCACGGTGTAATATTGATCTCCCGGAATAATCTTTTAGCATCTTATATATCTTATCTGTCTTATAGTCAAATTTTACACATTTTTCAGCATTCATGAGAATATAAGCCAATTTTCACACAGTAGACCGTCATACAGCTTCCGATTTCGCGGTTTAACGATTGAAGTCTGCTTCTCACTCCGTTTTGGCATCTTTTTGCTTCTTGAAGGTTTTAGATGGAATCTTGCCTTGGCACTATAGACGTTATTCTTAGAAGTACCCATTTTTTTGGCAACATCTCGAACAGAACTGTTTTTTTTATTCGAAAAAGCCATCATGATCTTCCGGTTCATTGATCCTAGTTTTCGACTACATTTTGGTGCGTCCGCAAAGCAACAATTCTCACCAAACTTCCGGATGGCATTTAGAACCGCTCCAACACTCATACTTTGCAGTCTCGCCAGTTGACTTAGTGAAATATTGGGAATAAAGCACCGTTTGTGCACAATCTGTTTACGGCTAACAAATACTGCATTTTAAATTGAATTTTTCAGATCATAAAAATGACCTCTCGTAGGTCAAATTTGTCACCTTGTCGACGGTGAGAGGGCTTATCTCATGCTATAAACATGCATGTGAGACCAAGAATTTGACCAGTAGTGAAAGTATCACATATTCTGCACATTTATTTCACTGCCACGTCGTAGAACGTTTATATAAAGGCACTAACATCAGGTGTGATACTGGCGGGCTATGCCGCAATTCACTCTTAGACTTCTTACTATCAATCTAAGGGAAACGACTAAAAGTACACTTTTCATTTTATTGACAACTTATGTTGTTACTCATCCATTTTTTTTTTTTTATGGAATGAATAACCGAAATACCTGATTTGCTCATGGTATAATAACTAAATGTAATTGCAACATTTTCGAAAGGGGTGAATGTTTTGATCAGGGTAATTATCTGACTGTTCGAAATGAAGCACATAGTCATAGAAAAGTGTTACTTGAGACTGACGATGACAAGCATGTATATTAGAGATAGGACGCGGAGGGCCCGCTTAGGGAACACCATTGGAAACAATAGAATAAACCTTTCCATGTATGAATCCTGGAAAGTGTGAGCTTTTTAGTGGAATACCTGTAACTGGAAAATTAGAGGAGGAATTGGTAGTTTCCGTTTGATCCCAGCTACATTTGTTGCTTGTCTTGACGGATACGCGTGTTTCGTCTACGGTGTGCGGACTTCTTCAGTGTCGTGTACTAATATCGACTCTCGAGTATTAGTGCACGACACTGGGGGGTCTGCGCATTGTGGACGGGATGCGCGTGTCTGTCGGGATAGGCGATGGAGGTGGTTGGGGTTGGATGGGGGTTGCTAGTCCTTCTTCTTATTTTATCGTTACCTTTCCATGTAGTTTATAGCATGTATCCTCCATACCAGACAATAAATAAATAGAAAAAAAAAAACTAGATAGGAAATAGAACTGTTCTTTTCCAAGTGTCAGATTAGTTAGTCAGTGATTTGAAATATTGTTAAATTTGGGATGGGGATGGTAACTAGATCCAAAGCTAGAGAGTAGGCTAGAATTTAAAATGTTGTTGCCTAAATTTAATCCAGTTTTTTTTTTAAATCCTTTTTGATTCAAACATCATTACTTCTGGTTCATGCTGTTCAAGTTTTGTTAGGTTAGGAATTCGGAATTCTTAGTCAGAGAAACGAAAATATCGTCGTGAAAATATCACCAATAATCTCTCACCTACGCCCTGCATACCATGAAATACTAACACCCTCTTCTCTCTTCTTTTCTTATTGACTTCATGATCGAGAACGGCTGTGAAATGGATCGATTGAAGTGCGAAGGACCTGCTCAGCCCTAGGCTACATGCGGTTTTGACAAGGAAGTGATCATATCAATTTCAAGAAAAAGTACCTGTGAAGCATCCTCGAAAAAATCAAAGACAGCACAAAGATAAGTATATGCGAAATCAAAACTGTCAAACTATCAAAAACATTCATCTTACTTAAGATCAAAAAGTTATATTACAGTCACTACTAGTTTCAAATCACAAACAAATTAAACATTTCAGGTCATTTTGTAGCAACGCGGCCATCTCAATCAAAAAAAAAAAACTACAAACCCCTTACCCCAACCTAATCCTTATCACCTCCCATGGCGTTCAAGTAGTCCGCATAGACCAGTTCGCCATTACCCCTCCCTAACCCTCGGCTTTGGATTGACTTGCGCTCTCATTGCCCCACCAAACGCTGCAAAGTGAAAATGAAAAGTGGTAGTACATATCATACATAACCACATCATACTTAGAATTATCGCAAATTGTAATATTCCGCCCACTATATCACAAAATAATGCGAGTAGTTAAACGGATTGAAGATAAGGACACCGAGAAATGGGTATAGGGCCAAGTCTTCCTCGAAGTTGGTACCAAATTAATGAGCGTAGGAATCAAATAGAATCAATATCAGTTACTAAAGGGTGTCCACAGTTAAGTTGCATCACTTTAAACTCGTCCTCAAAAATATGCCTCTCAACCGATTGTCATGCAATATTCAGGGAATAAAATACAATGTATAATCTTGGTTTAGGTTATTTCACTGTATTTCTTTATCAAATCCAAAAGCCCGAACTTCCTTCTCAATGCCATGCATAAGATTTTGTACAATGCTTGAACCGACATTTTTTTCCGCTTTCAACCATGACTTCAACATTTCCTGTTCTGTAGTGACAACTTTAGGATGCTAACGAAGTTCGTGCTTCATTATAGCCCAATATTTTTCGATTGGACACAACTCTGGAGAGTGTGGGGGATTAAGATCCTTGGCACGAAATTGACACCATTCGTCTTGTTCCACTCCAGAACATCCTTGGAGTAGTGACAAGAGGCTAGGTCCGGCCAAAAAATTGTAGGAATGTTGTGTGTTTTGAGAAACGGAAGCAGTCGTTTTTTCAGGCATTCATTCATATATACTTGACCGTTTACAGTTGAAGTTGTCACGAAAGGCCTGCTCCGTTTACCACACGAACAAATCCCCTGCCAAATCATGAACTTCTTGGGGAACTTTGACACTTGCTGTTTGCTGAGAGACTCTGGAACATCGAACTTGTCTTTCGCAGTCACATACTGGTTGCCGGGAATTTGTTTAAAGTCCGCTTTTACGTGTGTTTCATCGTCCATGATGCAGCAGTATGGTTTCGTCAACATTTGTGTGTACAGCTTACGCGCACGTGTTTTAGCTGTCCTATTCTGTTTTTCATTGCGGTTTGGAGCTTTCTGAACTTTGAATGAACGGAGCCCGGCTCGTTTCTTGGCTTTCTGAACGAAACTTTTGGTCAAGTGCAGCTTTTTCGCGACATCCCGAACGGAACAATTAAGTTTGCGTTTAAAGGCAGCAACCACTCGCTTGTGATCCTACACACAGTACGGAACACTTTTTCTACCACTCACCGTCTTCCGATCGACAGTTAAACGTCCCCCGAAACGTATTATGACACGAGACACTGTAGACTGGTGAATTTTCAACATCTTTCCGATGGCTCGGTGCGAAAGAAGTGGGTTGTCGAGGGACGTGTGCAAAATGTTCTCGCGCACTTGCTGTTCCTTCGACTACATTTTCGAAACTACGACAAACTACGACAATGAAACTCACGCAGTGTAAACAATACACGCTGAGGTCATTTCACCCAAAATTTCGTTGAAATCAACCCAAAGGGCGAAATGTTACAGCTTATTGAAAGTGATGCAATTTATCTGTGGACACCCTTTAAAGCTATGTGCCACCAATCGGAGGGGCGGCCCATTTTGTCTTACATTTATTTGCAGGATATCCTAATAAAGGTCATGCCGGACTATTCGGGGTGCGGTGCACCTGGCGTTTGATGGTCTGTTGCTTTTAGGAGCGATCCCATGCATTTGGCGGATAGTGCCAGTTACATACTTTCAGCGTATCGTTAACCAAAACGAACGCTGTTGCTAACCTTTTCCCAACTATCCAACATCCCAGAGAACTCTCGTGGAAGTGCAAAGGAAGCGAGTATCACGTCAACACGTTCTTTTCCATTCCCTACTTGACCAGCATTCGGAAACGGCTGGCACCGGTATTGCGTCAAAATGGGTCGCCCGTTTTTACACATTTAGGATGTATTCTTGTCCCAAACATCATCTGTTGGTTCTTTGTGTAAATACAGCTGATCTGGCAATAACGGAGTAGCATCCGTGGGCGGTCAATCATGCTCATCCTCATTTGTGCACAATCTGCTTACGGTTTTCGGTAGAAATACCTCGCATTTTGATATCTGCGTTACAAAAATCCAATTCCGACAAACAAACTTGTTTTTCAGAATGTAAACAAAGACACACATGGAAAATCCGCTGTCTTACGTTATCTGGTTTCGGGTAGAAATCGTGCTTATACTTTCTGGGACACCCTATAGTATTTCATCGCAGCTATAGTGGTTGAAAGATTTTAACCAAAAAAACAACTTACAACATGCCTCTGGCTGAAAATCTCTTTAATAAAGATTAATCAATCAATCAACTTACAACATGTCGTTGTATGTGATCTAGACATCTATTGAGTTATTTAATAAACAATTAAGTAGGGTGTTCATTATGCCCCAACCGTTCTCAGCCTAATTCATTTTGCAATATCTACAGATCGCCTGCCAAATGAGGAACATCTTGGATAGTTTCCAAACGGTTCCCAAATGGTCGCGTTTAGATTCTCAAATTGAGCGCATTTTTTTTTTGCGCCTCTGTTCTTGCTTCGATGGTATCTTTGTAACCACCTCTGATTACACTTTGCCGGCCTAAACATAACATTACATTATTACCCAGTTTCAGGCAAAGTTCCAGCAATTTTTACTAACACATTATAAAGTTACAACTAAATGAGCGCGCCGTTTGTTTATTTATTTATTTTTATTTTTTAACGCAGCCTTTAGTACATGTTAGCTTTGTCCTGCAAACCTATACAAATTTGTGCCATATATCGCAACCTATTCAAATTTGCGCCATATATCTCGGTCAATGGCTGCTTGTCTCCATATCGCATAACACATGTAATTTATTGCATAACATCCTAACTCTTTGTGGATCAGATCAGATGTGACCAGATTTCTTGAAAACGTCATTTAAGTTGAATTTTTGTTAGTATTCGCACACGTCTTCGATCTGCTGATTCCATCCAAGCTGAGCGATTATTTATAGAGTTGCTGAGTCTTACTCGTCAAGACTTTTTTTTTCACTTCCGGCCACTAGAAAAGTTTCTTATGTTGCGGCTGCTTTGAGGTCAAGTATGTTACAGTATATTCTTCTTGGCTCCAAACATTATTTTATCGTTAATCAAAGCTCATCGTTCGACCTACTTACATTACCTTAATACAGTAATTGTGACAACAGTAAGACAGGAATTAAGGCTGAAATGCAATTAAACAAAGAATTAGAAAACTTTTTTTTCACAAGCGTTCATATGAAAAAATAAGTTCCTCAATGATACATTCACATGCTCTTCATGTCTCGTTCATCAATTATAAACAAAAATAACATCGATTAAACAGTGCACCTATATTGTTAAAGGCAATGGTTGACGTATGGCTTCAACGGATGCTGAACCACGGAATATCGCCCACCAAGAATTACGAGTAACAAGTGTCCCGTATTACCTTCCTCTTTCGTACAATAGCTTTCCTGTTTTCTCATTGCACTCAGGCTAATACTCCCACCGACGATGACCAGAACCCAACGTCATGACCATGATAATGAATTTGGTTTCGTCACGATACTCATTGCACAGTCATTGATTTAGCGGCACAGCGTCGCGAGAATGAGAACGGTATAAATTTAGAAGAGTGTCAAAAGATTCGCCTCAGACTTGTAAGACCCGGAGTGTTTTGGGATTTGGGCGTCACGAATAAATGCTCGATTTCGTAAACAAAATACAACATCGTCTGTTTATGTTGTTTAACTATAAGGATGAGCTTTCGTTTGTAAGTAATCGACGATTAATGTTGTTTACAAATAACATTACGCCCAAATTTTGAATCACTCCAGATATGCGTTTGTAGTCTGTTTCTATTTTCTGCGCCTTGTGGTATGGTTGCCGTTGTTTAAAAATAACAGTTTCATTTAGGAAGCGGCGTCCGCTCCGCAGTCGTTGTGTAGTTTACGTGGGTGTGGAATATGAAAAACAGAAGAAAACATTTCTCCTAACCTCTTTTCGAAGCGACTATTAGGTGCTAGAGTGAAATACTGTTTTCATTTATACTGCAGATCAGTAAGTGTTAGGTTTCAGATTGTCTTTTTTTCAGGATACAGTTAAAGGAGTATCATGGCCACTATTCAGTTTATTTGCCCAGACACCTGCCATTACCAACTTTACCCACAGAGTGTTAGGTCAATTATTTAGGCAACATCGAAAGGTCAATCAATCCCAAGAAGCGTATTCTTAATTTAGTAATTTAGTAGTACCATTGTAATCCAGTTGGTCACAAAGTCTACATATATTACTATTTTGCGTATTGACCACATATCATTTGTGTCACAAAGCGTTTTTATTTTTAGTTTGGCAAACATTGATCCTTGAGTCGTCGTCTAACATGACATTCTATCAAAAATATGCATAGGGAAAAGTGCGGAGTTCAAGGGTTCGATTCCCGAAACAGACGAATATCTTTTCGGATGGGAAGTTCGTTTGACTGTCCTGGAGCATAAGCGTATCACTGTGATTGCTACACACAATACGATTGGATGTTGTGGAATGACATAGAAAGCCCTCAAATAAGACATGTGGATGTGTTTCAAAGCGCACTAATTTGAGATCCATCCATCCAATAGTTGCGGTACTTATTTGTTTTTGGTGGCTACCTAATATAATCAATTTTGAAATCTGTATACTTTATTATATTTGTTCACTTCATTACTCGTTACTCGTACAATGTTTCGAATATTAAATAATGCTTGCTGTACTTAAGTATACAAGTCATTAACAGGCATTGTTAAACACCGAATCGTTCTGCACGGGAGGTACTAAGATATTCAACCTCAGCACAGCATGTATCGATATCACACCGAAACCGAAACAGGTGAATCATTTGAGCTAAGAGGTATAGTCAAAGCGAATGACATCAATTGTCAGTGACTTAAAGGGTGTCCACGATGAAATTGCCACACTATGAAATTGCTCTAACTTTTTAACCGTTGGGTAGAATTTAATGAAAATTTGGGTGGATTTAGTTCATAGTGCATTATTTACATCCTGCAAGTTTTAAAGTCCTGTAATCAAAACTCGCGGAAATGGAGTCGAAAGAACAGCTCGTGCGTGATAAAATCTTGCGCATTCATCACGAGAACAAGGATCTCTCGCATCGTTCCATCGCTAAAACGTTGGGAATCGCGAATGCCACGGTGTCGCGAGTGATTAAGCGGTTCGAGGAACGGTTGACCACCGATCGGAAGCCCAGAAGTGAAGGAAAAAGTATTCCGTACAACACCAAAAATCACAACCGCGTAGTTGGGGCCTTCAACCGAAATCCGAACGCCTCCGTTCGGGATGTGGCTAAGAAGCTGCACCTAAGCCGAGGTTTTGTCCAGAAGGCCAAAACTAAGGCTGGGCTTCGAACGTTCAAGGTACAAAAGGCCCCTAATCGCGTCGAGAAGCAGAACAAGTCCGCCAAAACCCGTGCCAGGAAGTTGTACCTCAACATGCTGACGAAAGTTGAATGCTGCATCATGGACGACGAAACATATGTGAAGGCCGACTTCAAACAGATCCCCGGCAACCTGTTTTTCACGGCCAAGGATAAGTTCAGCGTTCCGGAGCATGTCCGCACTCAGAAGATGTCCAAATTTGCGAAGAAATTCCTGGTTTGGCAAGCTATCTGCACGTGCGGGAAGCGGAGTGCACCTTTCGTGACCCAGGACACGATGAACGGACAGGTGTACATAAAAGAGTGCCTCCAGAAGCGGCTGCTTCCTCTCCTGAAGGCCCACAACGTCCCAACAATCTTCTGGCCGGATTTGGCCTCATGCCACTACTCCAAGGACGTGCTGAAGTGGTATGCGGACAATAAGGTCAATTTCGTGCCGAAAATGTTCAACCCTCCCAACACTCCGGAGCTCCGCCCCATCGAGAAGTACTGGGCGATTATGAAGCAGCAACTTCTTAAACAACCTAAGGTAGTGAAGAAAGTATGGGTTTACATGCAAAAAACGGTTGATTCACAGGTTGTGCAGAATCTTATGGCCGGGGTTAAGGCCAAGGTGCGGGCATTTGCGTATGGACTGTAAATAAAATACGAGTAAAATGGTAAAATGAAGTTTAATAGTTATTTCTCAATCCCTGAAAATTTGATGGCAATCGGATGAAAACTCGAATTTTGCGAATCAATTTTGTGTGTGGCAATTTCATCGTGGACACCCTTTACATGTGCAGATTTTCAATTAACTGAATGTATTGCCACATCAATTAAATCAATATTATAAATAATCATCTACTTCGTCAACTGCTTGGATAACATAATTTCACACAGCACGCGTGAAATAACACATTTCAAGCTGGGTAAACCACTGTCACCAACGGGAAAAACCAGTATCAATTTTTATACAATCAAAATCAAAAAGTCATTTCCATGTATGTTTTTTCTGAAAATAAGCGCATACTGGGCTATTCACCTAGACTGATTTCGTGGCCGTCTGGCAATTTACGGAGCTGAATTTTAGTAAGAGATTACAGGGTGTAAACACTGATTCTGGCTACTCGTGCTGGTAAGTCATCTCCCTGCAATCAACAAGCACAATTTTATGGGGCTTCTGAATCCGACAATCTGACGGACGCTAAAGCCTGTTTACATCATGCTTTAAGCTGCCGAGAAATCATTGTTTGGATAGTACCACAGTACTATCAAATATTTCTCAAAAAGCGCGCTTAACATGGAGTGGGCTTATATAAACCGCGTTTGGGATTTGGATTTATGCTATATGCTATAAAGCATAAATTCGTCACAAGCGTAACCGTCCAGATTTGACCACCTTACGAATACGAGGTTCGTCAGCGAGCTGCGCAAGCTCATGGTTTATCCTACGCCTCCAGATTCCATTCTAATCTGACAGATGATTTGCGGATATGGTGAAATAAGCGCTCCCTTCATCGCTTCCGGAACAATCAACGGTGCGATTTACGCGGAAGAATGCCTTAAGAAGCGCCTCTTGCCATTCATAAGGAAGCACAAAGGATCAACTCTGTTTTGGCCTGATATAGCATCCTGCCACTACGCTCGAAACGTATTGAAGTGGTACCGAGTCAACGGAGTCAATTTTGTGTCAAAAGATATGAACCCGCCAAATTCACTGGAACTTCGCCCAATTGGAAAATTCTAGGCAATTATGAAGACGGAACTTCGCAAACAATCAATCAATTTGGTAAAAACAACGAAAACACTGGGAAAATCGGTTGTACTTATAGTTGGTGGTTGGAGTGATAAGGAGGGTGCAGGCATTCGGAATGGGAGATGAAATTGAATAAAATAAATTTTGTAAATCATAACCCATTAGCAGTTTATCATTCCCTGAAAATTTCTAGAAAATCCGATAATCGGTTTTATTTTGGTGAATAAATATGTGTGTGCCATTTTTATCGAATACACCCTTTAGACCCTTTTTTTCTAGTTCGGTTTTCAAAGCAATGTTTTTACGAACGAGACAATTATTGCCAAGGCCAACCAGTACATTCTTTTAATTTTATTGTTTTACTTTTAATATGTACAGTATAATTTCTTAGGTAAATACTATCCAGATAAACAAAAGATTAAACATTTGTACATGTATTGTATATATATTTGTATATATATTCTTGAATTAAAATCTTCTTAATAGATAAATCGCAGAATTTTTATGCAGTTGTTGGGTTTCGGTCCCGCGCGATAGTTTTCAGCATGCTTGTGATGGTCAGTCTTCATCGACCTACCTCTTGCGTGTGGATCTGTGCCGAACACGTAATAGCTCAAGTAGTAATGAACTTTTCGTTTAGAGCCACCGTTGCAGAAAAAAAGAAGAAAAACTCCGTAATTATCCTCGGCACACGTTTGAGTTTGGGTTTGTGCAAGCGAGTATACGGTTTTCCATCGCCGTATTGTTTTTCCGCTCGCGTTCACGCACTCCGCGCTCACTTACATCTACTATAGCGTTACATGCACACATTATATGGTTCAATATTTTCACGATGGGTGGATAATCTGGAAGAATAAGAGGTTTTTTGTCCAATAATGTATCAAACAAAAGATTTGATAGCTTTCTGTGAGAGGACATAACACATATGACGTCGCAGATCATCATACTCTAGGACGCCCCTCTCTTAGTGGGTAAAAGCGCGGTTGTAAAATAATACCATGTTGGAGCCGGCTGATTGTGATTCTCGACTAGGTCTAGGTCAATGCAGAGTCACTTATCAAAATTGCCAAGATATTTCACTAAAAATACATTATTCCACTTCTTTTTTTTTCATTAAGTGAAACTATCAATTTGCCACTAGTGGTGCCAGTGTAGGTACATCTAAAACAGTGCTTTATATATTTCTTCAAGCATAGTTGCTGTAATTGTCATCACGAACGCCTTTACTTCTTTATTCATATACTACCATCCTACGCTGCATTTACAGCAAAGCACCTTACCTTTGATTGCACACACATCTCTCTCCGCTGGCGTTGCCTTCGCGATCCTCCACGCATAGCTGAGGAGAAGTGGAGTTATGTTTATTCACAACTTTTTGTCTTACCTCACTCTACTACTCGTTCACCGTCTACAGGCTATTTGTTACCTGGCAGTATTTTTGAGCAGCAGCCTTGTTTTTAGTAGAGCTTTGTTTGCTTAGCATTTGTTTCATTTTGCGGGTCTTAGGATAAAATCGTTGTAGAACGATCATTTTTTTTATACAAAAATATCTGAACGACGTCTCGTCTGCCTTCCAAGTGAATAACGATGTGTTTCTCGTATTTCAATTATCGGCACATTTTAACACAATGATTTTCAAAATCTCAAAGCTTTGCATCTGACGTGATTGTGTAAACGGTGACCAAAACCTTTTTTTTTTTCTCGGGTGATAGAGTTATTCAGTTTGCTCTTTGCACTCAAGTGTGGCCCATGACGCATGTGATTTAATTATAGTGATAAACAACGTATTTATACGTCATCATCGTCCTCGCCTTCGTCGGGCACTGTCAACAGGATAAAGAAAGAAGATAGCATTTTATAAGCTTTTTTTTACGGTTGGGGTGAAGAAGTTGAGTGCAGCCAAAAAGCCCCAGGATACTGACCGGCTATAGTGAACAACTCGCATATAAAAAGAAAATGGGTGTGTATGTTGGAGCAGAGGCATTATTGTTTAGAAAATCTATAGGATGGTTTGAATCTAGTTTTCTGTTTACCTTCGTTCGATTAATCAGCACTAAAAGCTATAATATGGAAAGATTGGTGTGATCAAAAAGCGTTTTAAGGTGATTGCATTTCCGATAATGAAAGAAACTGGGAAAATGGTTGATGAATTATTTTTCATAAAATCATTTTTTTTGGAAAAATTCGATACGATTCAAATGTTGATTTAGTGTATCTTTTAACTCGGCCGCTCATACTAAGATCACAGTCATATTAGGAGATATTTGCGAAAATGAAATTTATTTTACATAAGCAGATTCGTCCTTTTTGTAGAATTTCATCAATATTGTAAGTCAATGAGACAAAAAGAGAAGACGCATAAAACAATTATGCTGGAAACATTTTTATTTTATAATAGAGAGACAAAGGGTTATTGCATGGAGCATTAAGAGCAACTTATTTTTCTGTGTGCTGTAAAATACCTCATGTGATCAGATCTTAAACCTTAACTGCAAAGCATTAGTTTCAATGTCTATTGTACAAAGGATAAGCATTTTATTCATTGTTTTTTTTTACTCAATTTGGCAATAAGGACACTGAAAATGTAAGTTTTTTTTTGGTTTGAGTAATGTTTATTGATGATGTAATTAAATTAACAACATTTTCAGCTTTGTAGCTACTTTTTCTAAACACTACTTCGCTAAAGAAATCAGTGGTTACCTTGGTGATAATCATAACATAGACTGAATTATGTAAACTATGTATCCATGGAAAATCATACACACATATTTGTTTGTATCTTTTTAACCGTGTGAGTAAAATATTCTGGTTCAATGTGTATTGTTTATTGTTTTGTCAAGTTTCATAACAATCCGTGAAGTACGTACAGCGATGGTTTGTGTACATCATACTGCCAATCTGAAGGCATCCCATAGATGGACCGTTAAAAAGCTTGGTATCGCTAATACCACCGTGTCCCGTGTGATAAATGTCTTTAAGGAGCGTTTAAATGTCAAAAAGAAGGAAGAAAGGGGCGAGAGAAATGGCCCAGTTGATTCCTAGATGGCCAAGCAGGTCGTAGCAGACATCAAGCGTGGGTCAAACATGTCTATCCGGGCTGTCTCAAGAAAATCGAATGTGTCGATCTGTTTTGTCCAGAAAAGCATGAAACGGTTTAGACTACATAATTGTAGGTAAAGTGCAGGAAGGGCCTGAACAAAAATGAGAAGCAAAATGTCCAGGGCTCAGATGCTCTACACGCAATTGCTCACCAATCTGCATTTTATCGTGATGGACGACGAAATCTACGTTAAGGCCGACTTCCGCCAACTACCCGGATAGGAATATTTCGTAGTCAAGCCGAAGTTTGACGTTCGAAAAGATGTTCGGAAGAAGAAAATGTCAAAATTTGCATCAAAAGTTCTAATCTGGCAGGCCATTTGCGATTGACTTAAATGAGTTCAATCGAATTGTTTATACTGTATTACTTACATTAGTAGCTGTACAATATTTACGAAGATGGAGCCGGAACAACAGAAAGCGGCGCAAATAAATTTTGCACACGTACCTCGAAAATTCGGATCTTTCTCATCTTGCCATCAGCAGGAAGCTGGGAATGGTCCGATCTACGGTAACTCGTGTGTTGAATCGGTACAACGAACGTTTGACCATAGATCGGAAGAAAAAGTGTGGCCAAAATGGATGTTCGTATAGTGTAAAGTACACGTATAAGCGGGTAGTGAAAGGTTTCAAGACGAATCCAAACAGTTCAGTTCGAGATGTGGTTAAAAAAATGCATTGGCCTTATCTTGCATCATGCTGCTAGACTTGGAACGGGTTGGAGTGTTACGAGACCAATAGTGTGATTTTTGTGCCAAAAATGTGAATCTTACGAATTCACCGGAACATCACACGATTGAAAAATGCTAGGCTGTCATTCGTAAGAATCCCAAAATAATCGAAAATGATTATAAGCAAGTCTGAATGAAAATGACCAAACAGCAGAAAAAAACTGCTGCACAAAACTTAACGGATGGAGTCAAGAGAAAGGTGCCAGTATTTGAAATGGGAAAAAGTTGAGTGAAGTAGATTATACAAAGCATAGCTTATTATTTGATCTTCATTTTCAACACGTTTCAAACGAATCTTATCAGAGGTCGAATTTTGGTGAACTTTATTGTGAGCCATTTTCTGGATTTATACCTTTATGGAATGGATGCATTCGACAAATGCATTAGATCATAAGTAACGTTACACTGTGAATCTTTTTTACGGAATACAGTCCATAAGATTACTTTTGCTCACTATTCGGAAACTAACCATATGCTTTCTGTTTGTTTCATTTCAGGCAAAAGTTGCAGTACTAATAGGTGAACGAAAAGGTCAGGAATCTCTCAAATCTGACCTCATTAGGCGTATCAAAATGTTGGAATATGCGCTAAAACAAGAAAGGGCGAAATTTCATCGATTAAAATACGGCGTGGATCCTCCTATGAATGATATTAAACCTCCATCGGACGACCCAGGCATAGGCACAGAAGTTGCTCCAGGTAAGTTTTTTTTTTTGTAGAAAACCTGTTCGATAATCTTCTTCATTTTTTGTTTGTTTGCTGTGCTTCTTAACTGCAAAATTGTTTAATTCTGCCACTCAGATAGTGTCGTTGCGGTTCAACGTAGGCAGTGCACATAAAAAAACTATACAAATCTGTAAGGTCAAAACTCTTGCTAGTTAAAGTAAAACTTGCCTAGTAGAAATCAGTCCATCTCCACTGTACAGCGATCAATGTTTTCAGTTCTATATCAATCTCAAATTAGAGAACCCGACAAATAATAAGAAGGCAATGAACGGACAAGTAAACGTAAACTTTTCTACAGTAGAACTATAGAATTTTTACTGAATAACGCAGAAGACAAGAACTGTCTAAGGCGGACAAAGTGATAGGTGAATTAAACGTGGTAAGACGAGGTATGCATCGATGACTTTCTGAGCACATAAGAACTAGACATCAATTAACTAAACGACAGAAGAAGTTACGAAATGTCCTCTTGAACTTATAAACGTAACACTGGCTGACTAATTAAATAACATAAACAAACGCAACGACCTCCCTAACTCTTTTAAAGGAAACTTCTCTCTCATGAGTCCCATCAGTAGACCATAAAAATTATACTGTTGGGACTACAGAGACCTGTAACATCAGACATTACTAAAACTGGTAGGATTCAAATATCTCGACGATATAATGACAACTTATTTTTGATTCGAGAAAACTGTTCGAGAAACTGTTAAGACATTCACAGGAGATAAATGACGAACTAAACTATAAAGGACTGAAGAAAACACTGACAAACTAAACAAAAAAAGACGAAACGACACCATAAGTAGACATGAACATGACGGAGATAAAGGGGAAGCAAACTTGAAAATGTAACACCTTTTGAGGCAGTGTCAACAGCGTTTCTATGGACGACATGATCCTTGCACGACTGATGAATGAGTTAAATTATATCATTCTAACGCACAAGGAACAATACAATAGCTTCTTATTTTTGGTTCGAGAAAACTGCTTCGGAAGACTCTCATAGCACATAAATGACACATTTCACGGAATAAACTATAAATGACTGAAGAAATTACGGAACGCCGTATTAAACGTAGCACTGACTAACAAAATAACAAAAAGTCAATTGAACAAAAACAGATGAAAAGACTCAAAATTCTCAAACGTGGCTCCTTCCGAGTCATTTGTAACAGCGTCTTCTTGGACGACATGTTCCGTGTATGGCTGGCAAAATGAATCGAAAGGATCTACGTAACGATATCATCAAAGGCCTTGCATATAGGTTTCTACTCTATTGAGAGTCCCGCCAACCTCCATAAAAAAATAATATCAATATAAAAATAGAGAAACCGAAAAGATTGGGATGCAAAGGTCTGCTCAGAAAACTTAGCGCAATTTTGTTGGAAACCTTACATAATATTTATTTTTGAGTTATGTTGCTTGAAATTACAATTAAGATTTTTAGCAGAACACTTAGAAAATTTTGCTCTGCTCAAATAATGAATTCTCAGTTACTCGTTATTTTTGAATTGCTAACATTCTTAGAGGATCTTTCATGAGGTTATAGAAGAATATTTCCTTCTTTTCTGAACTGATCCTATTCGAAAATCCGAATGTGTAATTCAATTTTTTTTTTTGCTTGTTGCACTCAGGACTCCGATGGCGGGAAACTCCAACCGGTGTTATCCTCGGATTAAATCCCGCTCAAAAATGTCCGACCGCTCCAATGTTAATATCGCACTCGATCATAGCGATTCGCAGCAAACATTTTGAATGCTATCAGACAGGAACGGTATTAAAAGTTACTCCAAGTGAGAGCTGACCGCCATGAGTGTTTTAATTGTTCCGGTATGTATCTTACCAAGCATTCTGAGCAAATCCTACACTAGATTCTCATTTAATAATGCTCGGTTTTCGGTGCGAGGGTCATTCCGAGAGTCGAAGTGACTTTTGTCGCTTGATAAAGTGAGAAAAGTCACTTGCCGTGACGTGCCTCTTCTGGTCAAATCAAAAGGAGAGTCACGTTACTGTGAGTGACTTTTATCACTTCACTTCGACTCTTGGAATAACCCCCATTGAGGAATCATCTGAACAATTCCGATTCATTCCTTTTGCCTTAGAACTTCGTCCGAATTTTATCGGGATTCAGGGCACATCTTGTTTGTTATTTCAAATTAAAAATAAACAGATGTTTTGCAAATCATACCTTATATTCTATGCAATATTGCTTGATCCAATGTGCGAATTTTCCCCAGGGTTCGAAGTCGAATCAGTCATAAAAAATATTCTTGGGATTCTAAATGTATCATGCAGACATATTTGTGAACCTTATCAAGCATTCTGAGCGTATCTTGTGCAGGACACTTACCTAGTAATGAACAAAGCCAATTTTATACTTCTGATCTAATCCTTTCGAGTTTCTTACAGTAATATGCTGTGTTGTTTGCAAACCTGCTTGGGTTTCTACGATATTTAATAGAATTATTTTCAAGATTTCAGTACTATATTGAGCGATCATTGTGCAACGTTTTGTGCCAATCATTTACAAAACTCAGAACGAATCATTCCCGAGATTTGTAACGAATTCTAATTTAGACTTCGATTTACCTCTAGCTTCTGAGCAATTTATGCTCAGTATTCTGGACCAATGTTTCTGGTTAGGTTACAGTGCATGTCCTATAAGAATTCTACCGAATCTGGGCGTGAATTATAAGCGAATCGTACTCAAGTAGTGAGAGTACCTTGTTCGATATTTCAAACAAAATATGCTCATCATCACAAGCAATTTTTTCTCCACATTTTGAACGAATTTCATTTAAGAATCAAACTCACAGCAAATCATTCTCAGGACTCTGAGATGATCCTGCTCGGATGGTGAATGGGTTCCATTTACCATGTGCAGCCGATCGTTCGCCCATTCTCTATCAAGAATGTGTTCAAATTATACGTGGGATTTTATTTCAACCACTCTGGGTATTTTACGTCTCACTGTGGCGTAAACCGGAATATTTATGTTGCGCAAGTCTTTCTCAGCATTATAATTTAATGTTGCTTAAGGTGTCGATTGTATCACGCTGAACATCAAATTCTGTTCAAGACTTTCCGCGAATCCTGCTAAAGGGAATTTTGTTCAGCACAGGAGTCAGATCGTTTCTGTTTAGAATTCTGAGAAATTATAAGAAATTAATTAGCAAATCTAATTTACCACAGTGAATCCATGATCTAAAACTAATCTGCCTGACTAACACAAAACTATCCTTCCCTTGACAATTATGGAGACACAGAGGTAAACATGGTCTCTAACCAACGATTGTCAAATTAATCATCCATGCCCCCTCCCCGAAGACCGTGAGGACGTGGCGGGCGCCGGTACTGATCTATAAATAGAATAAACTAGTGAACTTGTACACTGCCGTGAAACGCATATCAGTCCCATATGACTTTTCGGTGATTTTGAGTTATTACTATTAATAGGTCTCATTATCATTGTTCTTTACGTTTTCATGAAAAACTTGGGTAGTTTGTTCTGACGAAACATGAAAACATCATTGGGCCAGTTTGTCCCACCTTAAAAATAATCGCATATCAGTCCCACCATACGAAACAAGCCTTAATAACGCTCTTTCCTTAATTATCTACTCGGGATATCATCCAAACCATACATGGTACAGTTTATGCATTTGGGTTATCAAAGATTCATCACTAGCTACTGTCCGGAAAGGTAAAATATATTCTGTAAAACGATACCGACTTCGTCTTTCAACAGTTACTCGATTAACTCTCACGCATATGAAGCATTTCTGATCGGTCGCGTCCATGTCTCAAAAGGATTTATTATTGTCGATGCTGTCATCTTTGGAAACCAGTGAGGCACACTCTTTACTACGTCCACAATCATCCATAATTAAGTTGTGTGCAAAACGCCGTTTTCTTGCGGTATCCAACTTCGGGATTTCTTTTTTCGACCTCTTTCTTAACGTTTTCCGTACATCCTCATCATTTCCGTCGGCATAAAAAAGCTGCCATCCGAATCAGGATCTATCGTTGGTGGTGCTGTGATCTCCTTCGGAGGTTCGATGATGTTTTCCGTCCGCTTCCGTTTTCCACTTGTCCATTACTGGTCAAAACTGATACTTACCTTACCAATCAGACTCAGGCCGGCCTCTGCTGTACACAGAAGTTGTTGCCATTGTAATCGGTCCATGGCTGTACCTCGCCAGCCTCGCTGTCTGCGGAGGGTCCGCAGGTCGCCTTCTACTTGATCAATCCATTGCTCGTTGCACGCCTCTTCTTCTTGTACCTGTCAAAATTACAATTCTCTGTGCAATTACACTAGTTCTGATCAGTAACGGAGTAACAACTACGAAAAGCACGGTCTTTTTAATAAAAAAAAAAGAAATTTGCATCATGTTTAGTTTACGAAGTTTTGCTCATGGTTATTAGTTCTCGGAATCGTAACAGCTTTCATTAAATGCTTATACCGGAAAACGTATAAACCAATAGAATGTTCAATATGCACGATTAAACACAACCAGTAAACAAATCAATATGAAATATTTAATGATCTCACCAATCTCGCCTTACTTGCTTGGTTCTAATTGCTGCCTGTACCGAAAGATAACTTTAGATAATTTATTTAAACAATCTATACAGAGAGTATCAATATTGTGGATCCTACGTCTTTTTTGCATGTTACCATTGTACCACTAAAATGTTTGATTCCAATCACTAGCCAAATACCTCGTTATTGATCTTTTATCTTTTCTTCACTTTCAGATCCCGAAGTACCCTATAGTTCCGTATCAAATATTACATGGAGGCAAGGCAGAGAACTGCTGCGTCAATATTTACAAGAAATTGGATACACTGAAACAATCATTGATATCCGTTCGAATCGGGTCCGGTCGTTACTCGGTCTGAACAACAATAGTGAACAGGAGGAGAATGTGAATCCAAACATCAACGGTGGTAGCGAAACCAATAAGCGTGCTAGCGAGTCGCAAGGTACGACCATAAACCTTCGATTTACCCTACCATATCTAACGTATGATAATCGTTATCATTTGACAGGTCGTCGAACACCGGCGAAGAAATCTCAACCCTCATTAATGGCCGAAGCAATGATCCTGGACTCGGAAGCTGCAGTTATAGCAAATTTCGAATTCCTAGCGCAAGCCGACACGGAGATGTCCGATGATGATGACATGTCCGACGAGATCGGCGAGAATGAAGAAACGGATATGAAGACGACAAAGCGAAAAGCCAAAGCTACTATGAACGATGGTAGGAATCAGTAGCATCTACCAAACTGTTGTATACAACTTACTAAAATATGGTTCTTTTGTTTACTTTTACGCACTCTGCTCGTCACCCTCCAGACGATGTCGATGCTGAAGCGGATGAAGTTATCAATGAGCTGAACCTGCTAACAGAAGGTGAGGACAGTAATTTGACAGAAAACAGGAAAGCCGACGGAGGGGATTTATTTGTTGGTGAGTAGCTTAGTTTTGACGGGAATTCTGATTTACTGTATGTATTGTTCCGTTGCATTCCCCTCCGTCCATTTTAAGAGGCTTCGTGTGTTTTTATTCGCGCGTGTAATATCCCGCTGGTAGTTTGTAAGTTTCTTAAGTATAATCTAATCCAAGGTTTAAGAAGTATGTCCTAGTTTTACATCAGTGCGTGTTCTGATGTTACAAAATTAATCTCTGTTAACCCTGCAACGATATTAGATATTTCCCGTAAAAGGATGGGCTCTTTTATCCAGGATGACCATTTCTCCGAATTATTTATACCAAACGGGGATCAAACATGCTTCCAGGATACAGTATTTTGAAGCAGACAGTTTAAGGATACGGGACGTCTCGCAACCGCAGCAAATTGGTCCAGGATAACACTTCAAAAACACGAGTCCCTTTAATCCTTTCCTTCCCAGAAGATTTAGAAGGGAAGATTTTGTTTTAAGGGAAAAATAGTCATTTTCGAAACCAAATTCTGGTGAAAGTTTGATGCTTACAACCTCAGGTTATGAAAACCATCAAGAAAAGCTTTAATTTAAAATCGATAATTTGCCATTCGTTTTACAATAGTTAATTGTATGGATTCTCAACAATACATATTGATTAAATTTATGAATAGTATCGCCAAACATGAGGCGGATCGAAAAGTGGAGAATCACCTTTGCTACCATAGGAAAAAGGGGGTTTAAAATGTCTGAACGGTAGGACTTTTAATAGAGAACTTGCATCTTTTCTTGTCAGTATGCGTTTTTGAAAAAGCGCTATCAATTCTAGATTCTCGTTCCTGTATCGTAGAACCCTCAAAAATATCTAGATTTCCAGATGGAAGTTTTACATATTGGAATCCTTCTCGAAGAATGATCATAGAATCTTACCAAGATGTGTAGAGTAGCTTTCCGGATTTAATGTTATGATTATCTTTCCTACCGTTGTACACAAAATTGTCTCATGTTTTACGGGATTCTCTATATCCATGGGACAGTTATGCTTAGCATTCCTTTCGAATATTTCCTACAACAATCTTTGAAACTAACTCCACGCTACTTTAGGATTCCCTTCACTATTATATATTCCACATATACTTCTTCATTGCTCTGCCAAAAATTTACTTAACTTTTTGAAAATATTTCGAAAAATCTTAATTGATTTTAAACAAACAGAAATCTTTGTTTAAAAAAGCGAAGAGGAAAGAATACATTTCTCAGAGTTCCTAGTTCGAGTGACTACTCTTCTGAAACCACCATTGACAAAGTCTTCTATGCGCAGTTGCCAGTTTACATTTCTTTATCTCTACGAAGATGATTACCTATGAACCTGTTTTATAGAAAAAGAAAGTTGACCGGTCGGCGGTCAGTTTAAAATGTCTGAAGTATGATTCTGATGCTAAAGCAACGGTTGTTATGAAGTTCCCATAGACTATCTTGAGATTACCTTATAAGATCAATGCTAATGCTGAGTGTTATGATGGTCTCGAATATTAATAAATCTGATTATTCTTCAACCAAAATCTTTGAACCTTCAATATAATTTACCGTATTTAGAAACCGTCAGGAGTTCTTTAAGTTAGCCTGAATGTATAAAGCCTTGTATTTGTGGGAGTTCTTGGATGATCCTGAACATCCTTTGTTCGCAATAGTATATATAACTTAATAGTTTTGAAGGTAACCTTTTCAGTCTAAAAAATCCAACGACTTCGTTTCGGCCATGATCAAAACCTGAGAATGGCGGTTTCAGAACTATTATCAATTGTTCCAGTAGTTAATCATAATCAAAAATATTTAACTCAGTCAAATACTAGCATATTTGGTTACGGTTGTTAAACTTAATACATTTAGCTTAGTTAACTCAATATATTTAATATATGGAAGCTCTGAAATGGCCTAGAACTATAAACTTCCAGAAATATGTGCGGAAGATTTGAAACATCTCCTGAAGTCGTTTTTTTTTTTTTTCAAAGGTATAGAACTTCAGGAATACATTCTGTATTTGTAAGCTACCAATCGCTCGTTGGTTATTCTCATATAGGAACCTTGAATTAAATTCGTTCAACTTGTGCTTTTTAACTTCCAGGAATATGAACCGTGTATGAAAATCACGAAGTATATCGCTTTGATTGATAATCTGATGTTGTAAACTTCAGAAAGTTTTTATATAATATAAATAACTTGCGCGGTTAGAATCTTTTAATACCTATTGAGAATTAGTTGCTAATGTTAGTTAACGTAACAGCTTCTTCGGCTAGACATTTTCAATGTTCTATGTTTCAGATGGTCCACATTTTATATTTATGGAATATCATCAAAACTCATTTGGTTTTTGTCTAAACATTCTTTCCGTTGCTATGAATTACGAAGATTGAAATCTAAAATCAAAATTAACCTGAAATATACCTTTGTTTAGATGCAGTTTTGGTTTCATCAAGCTTTTGCAAAATCCGGATAACCGGAATGTTTAGTCATATTCTGCTGGTGAAATCGCGAAAAACAATGAACAATCGGAAATTCAAACTATTGCTTTGAGTGGTTACCCTGCAAATCTCAGTTTCTACACTACATTTGGAACTGACAATTATTGCATTGCATAATCTCACGTTTCACCTGCGCAATAACATCCAAACTCAGATTTAATGCATAATTTACACTCGAATTGGTTGTAAAACGCATTTCTAGGAACTTTTTTCAATAGGGCGAATCTAACAATGAGAGATTCTCTCCTCTCTCGCTCTCTTTCATTAATTACAGCGCTATTATAAAACTTTCGAGGGATTCTTTAGTGCAGATCGAAACACAACAGTGCTGGCAAGCATACTATACAAATAGTAGAATGAAAAACGTAAAGGTGATTGAAATATGAATGAAAGAGAAAGTAATCAAAGAGAGTCTCTCAATGTTAGATTCGCCCTTATGAAAAATGTCCCTAGATTTATTCGTCTAATTTATTTGACATCTGTTCAATTCAAGCAATAGTTTGATGAATCTTTATGTTTTAAGATTCTGGTTATTAACTTCGTAATGACCACAAACTCATTCAGAAAATTACAGCATTTGTGGAAAAAATAAATAAATGCTTAACCACCTCCACTGAAAACGTCAACAAAGTAGTCTCCGTTAGCAGCCGCGCTAAGACGCGCATTAGTGAAAAATTGATTATTTGTGTACAAAAAGAAGTAATTTTTGGGACCAGTACAAAAGGCCAACGCAAATAAGGCCGAAGCACATAAGGCCGAAAATGTTCTACCCTACCACAAAAGGCCGAAAGTAAAAAAGGCCCAAACACGAAAGACCGAAAAACAAAAAAGCCGCGTCGGGCGGGGGCGAAAAATTTCTTAAAATTTGATTATTAAAATTCAATCAATTTGCTTATAATACTGAACTTTAGGTTCCGTTACCTACAAAATGTCTATGCTATAATAATTATAAATGTAACAAAGTCATGTTAAAAAACATAAATACAGCCCACTTTTGTACTGTTAAAAATGCGAAATGATGTATTCCGTGTTTAGCCCCGAGGAGGAATGAAATTTACTCATAAATATCTGCTTATTTTTAATTTTTATTGCATTACATGGCAGTTTTATTTAATTTTTATTGCAAAATGGCAGTTTAGTTCAAAAGAAGATAATCATGATAATAATTATAAAAAATATAAATTATAAATTATAATTATAAAAATAAAAATAAAAGGGATAGTAATAAAAAATAATAATAATAGTAAAGGGAAATATGTTTGTACTTTTTTTATTAGTCGCCAACAGAAGAGAAATGCTTTCAACAAAATTCAAGTCAGTGATATCGTCACTTTTCAAACATATTTCTTTGATTTTTTCCAGATGGTTCCGTGATCCTTGTGGAACGTTTCCTTGTAAAATGCGGAAAATTCGTCTTTCATTTCTTGTTGCTCGTTTCGCAATTCAATGATTATCCTGGTAATAGATAAATGATTGCATCCAACAAGCTCTGTTCACCGCCGATGCCTCGCTTCGAGCGCATTGGTCGTTAATGGTAATTGTTCCTTCATCGCCTTGTGTTTCGACCAGAGGGCGGGATGAAACATTGGCCTGCTGTTGCTGTTTCGTCCTGAAACATAAGTTGCTTTGAAGTATTCAAGAAAGCCAGCCAGCATTACTGGCATGTCGTCCTTGATGCTCTCAAATGCTCCTGGGATTCTTGAATATGGTAGCAATGATAACGCCAGCAAAAAAAAAACGTTAGTTGAAACTCACCCAACGATTAATTTATACTAACTTGTAGGCGTTTAACAGCCATGTATACGTCCATATCATTGGAATACATGGTTTTCAACCCCCGGAAGCTCAGCTGCTTAATCAAATGTTGCGCAAAATGAAAGTAGCACAAATAACATTCTGCTTCCGGAAAAATCTCTTTCATCACGTTTATGACAGCTTTCTCGAAATCAGAGATGATGAATTTTGGACGTAACTCAAGCTGTGCTTCTTGGCATATTTCCAGCAGTGCTTCAAATGCACAGGAGTATGTTTCCTGGGTTTTGTTGTTCAGCAACATGAATACCAGCGGTACAACTCCGTCGTAATCCTGATAGGGTACAGATCCGTGGATGGAATACATTTGTGTAAATTTCAGAGGAACTGTTGCAAATGTATCGTCAACAAGCCAATACCGGGAAGCAGCTGCTAAACGCTCGCGGCTTAGTCGAGGTTAGGGATTACAATGATTCGGGTAGGAATGGGGAAGTAGGAATCTTAACGTTGGCTTTCAACAGCAGATTGGCGATGCTGTATTGTTGCTGTAGGTCTGGCGTAGATGTTGCATTGCGTTAAGCTGTAACGATACAATAGAAGCGGTATTACGGGGGAGGGGACGAGGTGGACATGTTAGCGACAGCTAAGAGAGGATCAAACGAATACATCTGTTTGTTTCAAGAACTTGTAAATTAGCCCCATATAGTTCAAGTCCAGCTTACCCAGCACGTCTCTGATATCTTCCTTCTCTGGTTTCCCTCGGGCCCGTAGGGATGCGCAAAAATCAGATCTGGCAATTTCGTAATCGAGGCAATGCCAGACAACGTGGTTGATGTCCTGATAACCTGCACCACAGCCGCATTGATTGGTGCATGAGAGACCTATTCGATAGAAATGAGAGCCTAACGAGTAGTGATTGGACATAAGACGACACATTACCTTGATAAAATCCCGGCTAATATCCAACCCTCTGAACCACGATTTTTTCGATACCTGTGGGAGAATGGAATGTAACCATCTGCCCAAATCCCCTGCATCCCGTTTTTGTTGCCAGCTGATCAAGGCCTGTTGACGGAAAATAGCAAAAAATTCGTTGAAGGCAATTTGTCGATCATAAATATCGCCTGCCATAGCGCCCACCTTGGCAAGTGAATCCGCTTTCTCATTACCCGGAATGGAGCAATGAGAAGGGACCCAAACCAAGGTGATGGTGTAAGAATTGTTTGATAGGCACTCAAAAGAGATATTTCGCTAACGAAATACGGCGAGTGCCTTGCCGGCCTCATTGAACGAATAGCCTGAAGTGAGCTGAGACTATCCGTAAAAATGAAAAATTGATCAGGGGGAAGAGAGGCAATTCGCTCTAATGCATAGTGTATAGTGTATCGTTAAAAACACCAAATCCAGTGGAATCATTTGTTTTTGACCCGTCGGTGTAAAACTTTCTGTCAGTTCTGATATGGCCAAACTTGCTTGCAAAAATTTATGGAATGTACTCCGAACGGAGTGGATCTGGTATTCCACGAGCTTCTTGCTTCATGGTTAGATCAAAAACTACAGTAGAACTAGAGAAGTCTTGGGAGTAATCATGATTAGGAACGTTCGAAGAAGGGCTCACCTCCAGAGCCATGTACTAATGGTACAGTGTAATGAATTTAGTTTGAGGATTTCGTTCGATTAGCTTTTCAAAATTTTCAATTACCAATGCGTTTAGCACCTCACAGCGGATGAGGAACCGGAACGATAGCTCCACAAAACGATCTGATAAAGGAAGAACTCCTGCTAATACCTCCAAACTCATAGTATGAGTTGAGTTCATGCAGCCTAACGCGATACGAAGACAACGGTACTGGATTCGCTTCAGCTTCAGAATATGAGTATTCGCGGCGGATTGAAAACAGAAGCTACCGTACTCGAGAACCGACAGAATCGTTGTACGATACAGCTTTATCAGATCTTCCGGGTGGGCTCCCCACCATGGTCCGGTGATAGTACGCATGAAGTTTATTCGCTGCTGGCATTTCTGATGCAGATACTTAATGTGCTTTCCCCAGGTGCATTTAGAATCGAACCAGACCCCTAGGTATTTATAAGACAAACTTTGAGTTACTATTTTTCCCATGAGTTTAAGCGGTATCTGTGCTGGATCACGCTTCCTAGAAAAAATAACTAACTCTGTTTTCTCCGGGGAGAATTCGATACCTAGCTTTACAGCCCAGGTAGACAAATTGTCTAGGGTATCCTGCAACGGTCCCTGCAGGTTGTTCGCCGCTGGTCCTACAAATGAAACAACGGCGTCATCCGCAAGCTGTCTTAGCGTGCAATTTTCCATGAGGCAGCTATCGATATCTCTAACTTAAAAATTATAAAAAAGGGGGCTTAAACAAAAGCCCTGGGGGAGACCCTTGTAGCTAATTCGTGAAGTTGTCGAAGACCCATGAGAAAAGCTCATATGTTTCTCAGACAACCAATTGTACAAATAGTTGTTTAATAATGGTGAAAAGCCACACTCGTGGAATTTGTCTGAAAGGACGTCTACACAAACTGAATCAAAAGCCCCCTTAATGTCCATGAAAACTGAACCCATTTGCTCATTTTGAGAATAGGCCAGCTGTATTTCTGTTCAGAGCAGCGCAAGACAATCGTTCGTTCCTTTGCCTCTGCGGAAACCAAATTGTGTATGAGATTAGATTCAATCTTTTTGTGGGGGCGGGGGGGAATCATTTTCTCTTGGCTTTGCGTTTTAAAAAAAAAAACAAAATGGGGGGAAGAAGTGTGATGTGGGGGGGCGGTCCGGGGGTTTTGTTTATTTTTTATATTTTCATCCTTCCTTTTTTCGGGGGAAATTTTTTTTTTTGGGGAAATTGTTAAAAATTGTGGGGGGGGGGTCTCTCGCGGCGCGGAGGGGGGCGGGGAGGGGAGAGAGATATGTTTTTTTAGAAAGAAATGAAGAGAAAGTTGAAAGTTCCTCGTCGAGGTGGCAGGGTGATCTGCTCCTCGAGCTACCCCATAGTGGGATGTTAGGCAAATGAAGCGCCTGTGGTTCGAATACTACTTTACCATGCCCTTTCACTCAATTTTCAATACCTCTGTTCTATTTCTAGCCTACCGTACACTGACGGAACTTTCAACTTTCTCTTCATATCTTTCATTCTAGCAAAAAACATTGCTGTCCACTCTTGGTGCCTCATGGCGATGAGCGAGACATCTCCTTCTACATCATAATCGTTACTCCACGCACGGAGAACACAAACATAACAATTAATGATTAAATAAGTTTAGCAAGCGCTTCTTTACGACGTCTGGGAGGTTTTTCAACAAGTTAAACTTGATTTTATCCATTCCTGGTGCAGAATTGTTGCATGACAGAAGAGCAAGTGAGAATTAGAGCGTAGAAAAGGGTGCATCCATTTCGTTACGATTGGTTTGAGTGTCGCGAGCAATTCTTTGCACCGGAACCGAATCTGGGCACACTTTCTTGGCGAACGCGTAGACCCACCGGGAAGAGCTTTCCTTGTCTTCATTCACCGACGACGCATTTCGCATTCTTCTCCCGACGGTCCAAAGAGTTCTCATCGACGTTTCACGCGATAGCCCTTCGAAAAGTGACGCCAATATCCGCGTTTCTTGTCCTTGGCGAGGCTCTTAAACTTACGCTCAAGAGCAATGTACCGCTCGTAGTTATCTCGCGAACCGCGCTTCCGATATGCTTTAAACGCGACTGATTTTTCACGGTAGACCTCAGTACATTCGTCATCCCACCACGGAGTGGGCGAACGTCGGCGAATTGTTGATCCTGGTACCGGTCTGCGCTGTGCGTCGATCGCACATTTGAGGATTAACCCGGATAAAAACCGATACTCTTCCAACGGAGGAAGGACTTCGACCGATTGCTCGCCATCGATGATCGCTTCAGCGTATTTACCCCAGTCGATGCACTTCGTGAGGTCGTACGCAATGTCGATCGAGCGAGATTGACACGAACCATTGGTGATTGAAATTTTGATAGGCAGGTGATCACTACCATGGGGATCTTGAATCACTTTCCACGTGCAATCCAATGATAATTAATTCGAACAGATTGAGAGGTCTAATTTGCTTCCAGGGTTTGGAGGTGGAGCCACGCGTGTTACTTCCCCAGTATTCAAAATAGTCAAGTTGAAGTAGTCCATGAGGTCTAGTATCAATGCAGAACGGTTGTCGTCGTACGTTGACCCCCAGGCTGTACCGTGAGAATTAAAATCTCCTAAGATCAACCGTGGCTCTGGCATTGCGAGGCAAATAGTTGAAAGGTCCCTGCGGGATATTGCCGTATTCGGCGGCAGGTATATGCTGGCTATACTAAAACTTTTGCCTCGAATAGTCACTTGGCATGCAACTACTTCAGGGCCTGTCATCGAGGGGAGATCAATTCTATAAAAGGAGTGGAGCTTATTAATCCCCAACAGCACCCCTTCATATGAGTCCCCTCGATCCTGCCGAATAATGTTAAAATCGTGGAAAGAAAAATCTTTATCAGAAGAGAGCCATGTTTCACAGAGAACAAATACGTCACAATGAGATTTGTGAACTAAAAACTTAAAAGTGTCCAAATTTTTTAGAATACTTCTACTATTCCATTGTAGTGCTTCGATCATATCCCCGACCTCATTGGAGAAATTATCCATCGAAAGATATGATCGAATCGAGAAGACGCCATTTTGAAGATAGTTTCTTTAGGAGAGGTTTTACAAATGTAAGGATCATGTTGATGAGGTTTCTCGTTATTAGTGAGACCTCGAAAATGGTGAAGATGAATTCCACAATCCCAGAAAGAGACATTTTTTCAGAGTCTTCGACTTGACACGGTCGAGATTCCGGATGTCTTGGTAGTTGGCGTCCTGGGCAAAAAACTGGAACAACTGGGGTTTTAGATGTTCCCGGAAGTGGCGGAAAGTCACTATCCAGTGGTTTTTTGTATTGCCACCACTTCTTGGATTGTTCAGAGGAGGGTGTGGAGCCTGTTCTACAGTCAGCGCGTTTTGAGATGCTTGCTGACGGTGCCGTTGACGTCTTGCTGTAGCGAGCTTTCTCTTCGCTCCCGTCTGAACAACAGAGTACTCCTCAGCAATAGGCCTCAAAGTCTGAGCCATGATCATCAATGGGCAGGGAAGAAAAGATATTGTTGTCAGGTTGGGCTGGTGGAACAGCGGCCGGTGCGATCTTTTTAAGTATTTCGGCATAAGAGCGCTTTGACCGCTGCTGCAATGCACGAATTTCATGTTTCTCCCGCTGTATATACTTCGGGCATGCAGAGAGATCATGTGGAGCTTTCCCACAGCATATACACTTGGGGTCCGTACTGCAGGGACCCTCCACATGTTGCTCACCCCATTTGCCGCATCGTGCTTTGTTACAGCAGTAAGGTGCAGTATGACCAAACTGCTGGCAGTTATCACAGTGGGTGACCGTCGGTATATAGAGGCGAACAGGTAACCAAAGCTTCCCCAACACGAGGAAATTCGGGAGGGCAGCTCCAGAGAAGATCACACGATACGAGTTTGAAGGCCTTTTTTTGCCGTCGGAGGACACATGGTTCATTTGCCTGACATCAAGAACCTGAACTGGTGGAACGGCACGATTTTTAAATCCACCAGTTCCATGAGCCTTGATGTCAGCGCACGTCAAAAACGGTTCGGTGATCACTCCGGCTATTTCAACAACGTGCGAGGGAAGATACACATGGTATTCTAAGGAAAAGAGCTCTGAGGCAACAATCTTGTTAGCTTCTTCGCGATCACTTAGAGTGATGCGAAGCTTACTGCGACTGGGAGAGGTTATTTCCTGGATGCTCCGAAACGACTTTGCCAGATCTTTTTCAATTTGGAATTTATTCAACGGTTTACTCTTGGGCCGAAAAAAAACCAGAAAAGGACCTTTAGATCCGGTTGGATAAGCTTTCCGGCGGGGGAGCTCGGAGGAGGATGTACCAGAAGTTGCTTCAGTTGAATTTGGCTCCGAAGCTTTTTCTGTCTCCATTAAAGAAAAATTAGGAAAAGGTTGTAGAATAGGAGGAATATCATCATCCGAACTATCAAACTCCTCCGAACCCCGGCTCGGATTATTTTCATCCATCGTGGGGACTTAGAACGCCCACGAGGAGAATAAAACAATTGTGTTCAATTCAATATAAGAAAAATAAAATAAAAAACAAAATATAATATAAAAATATAGGACACAATAAAGATTTTCGTAAATGAAAGGTGGGTTAATTATTTATTTTATTGCCGCGATTAAATTCACCTAAAACATGCTCAAAAAAAATCCACATACACAGCTCCTATCACAGAGAGAAAAAAAAAGAAATAAAGAAAAATGAGATTATATCCACATATAGGTGGGTTAATCAATAATTTGAAAAAAGAAAAAAAAATAAGGAAAAATGAACCAAAAAAAATAATAATAAAAAAAATACTTATATAATACTAAGAAATGTTTCCTGTTATCCGGGAGGATTAATCAACAATATTCTTCGTCGAAAAAATTTCAAACAAAAGAAAAAAAAATAAACAAAAAAAAAATATTTATGTAAAAAACAGCAATAAATTTTACTGGAAAAGTACTTCTGCCTGCAAGGGGGATTATCCTCTATCTTCAGTCAGTAGTGGAGCAAAGTGGAAATCAAAAGAAATGTTTACCTATTGTTACACAATTTGGTATGATGCGGCTGCTACTCGTGTCGGTCTGTAGATAGGCTATTGAAAAGCCTCCGGGTGCGTGTGGAACAACGCCTTGATCGACGCGATGGAATGGTGCGGTGATGATGATGATGATGATGATGATAGCCGTCGTGGGGGAGAACGAAATTCTTCACACTTTCGGTGTCGATGACGGGTCGTTGGATGGTCCTTTACAAGGCTCGCCTGTAAAGGCCACTTCCTTCGTTCCGAACGTCGCACTGTGGCACTATCAAACCAGCTGTTACACCAGCTTTAGTGCAGAAAAAAAACCACGATCGTGGAAAAAAAAACCAAAAAAGTAATTCGATTGCGGAGCTAACCAAAAAATGAACTTGCACACTCGAACGTTCGACAAGGAATGTTTTGCATAGTTGTGAAAATCATAATATGGTTACTCTCGTCATGTATATATTTCTGCAAGAAAAGTTGACCAGTCAACGTTTTCTGCAGTTCATCTGGAACGATAAATTCACCATCCTGTTCAACGACACGTAATCCGCTTCCACTTGCTTGCCTTTTTCTCAAAATCAACATTTTTTTAGATTTGTTCGACGCTCGGGTTTGGACGATAGGGGCGTATTCCGTAGAAACTTCGCGGATGATTTTCGAAGAAACATCTTTTGACATCAGTGCTTTACGCTTTAATTCAGCTTTATACTTCTCCTTCCCGTGTAAAGGATTAGCATCATGGTTATGTTCTTCCTTAAGTAAACTGTGGGCGCCATTTTCAAGTCTTGTAATCGCACGACTTATGCACGCGCCGTTTCGATTTTTTGAATGCATTCTGGTGGCACAGTCCCAGTAGAATCGTTCATTAGCCTAATTAAATAATAGAAAAAATGTTTCTAAAGTTATAACATCAGTTAAATGCGAATAATTACCTCCTTGTTAATGTTGTAAAGGTATCCATTGATACTTAGCATCTGCTTTCCTTTTTGAGAATCAACCACTGTTAATACTGGTACAACTTCTTCATCGATAAACCCATGGTAATCCTCTTCATTCATGGCACTCATTTTCTCAATAATTCAACAATTCAACATCGAACATAAGATAAAAACTGGTACTTTAAAATCCTCACTGTCTCAATCAAAGAACATCAATGAAAGACGCCGTTTCTGAAGCACAATTGCACGCTGAAAAATATTTACCCAGTTTGAATAATTTTTCACAATATTTTTAATTTGCCTACTGAAATCAGAAAATGTCAGTCAAATTAACTCAAAAATCTGAATGAATACTACTTATTGTGTTGTTATCCAATTATGAGTAACCCTAATCATAGTTGAATATAATTCAACTTTGAGAAAAATGAATGTAAACTTAAATACACTAAACAAGAAAATTATCCAATTTTTATTTAAATTTTTAAATTACGAATTTAGGCTTTTCCGTCTGCCAGTAATAATTCAGCTCGAGTAGCAGACTTATTCGATAATTATACATCTGTCAAGTTTAAGTGGGAATTCGTGAAACACAGCCTGAGTAATCATTCATCATATAAAAATATGCAAAGGTCAATCTAAATGACCTACATGTTTTAAATGCATATCTTAACTTCATCACGAGAGGCTGAATCACAAAAGGCCGAATAAATACGGCAGAGCGACAAAGTGGTCCACTTTGTCGCTCTGCCGAATTTATTCGGCCTTTCGTGATTCGGCCTTACGAGATTCGGCCTTTTGTGATTCGGCCTTTCGTGATTCGGCCTTTTGTTTATTTCGGCCTTTTGTGGTTTCGGCCTTTCGTAGTACTCCCGTAATTTTTATTTTTTTTTCTGTGCCAAGTGCTAGATGTGAGTATTTTCCAAATAATGTTGGCGGATTTCCATGCATCTCAAGAGATTTCTGCATAAAAAGATGAAATTTTCTTTACGCAGAATATAGAAGTAATTTTGACCGTGTGTTCTTTATTCTGCGCATAGGTTAACAAAATGAGTCCCAGAAGGAAAAATACGCTCTTAACTCCTCAGCAAGCCGAATCGGCTATATCGATGGTGAAATGAGGTTATTCTATTCGAAAGGCATCCAAAACACAAAATGTTCCAAAGTGTGTTGGAAAGCATACTGAGCGCTGCGCTGGCTCGCGGTTTCATTTTTCGTCGTCAAGAACAACCAATCGTTCTAACCAAGGAAGAGGAGAATCGTATTGTGCAGTGGATAATTGATTCAGCAAAGGTCGGCTTGCCGGTAGATACCCAACGTTTAAAAAAATCCGTGGCACATTATCTTGGTATCACTTGCAAGTCCAATAATCCTTTCGGTGAGAGAGCTCCTGAACGGAAGTGGTTAAAACTAAGTAGATGCTAAGTTGGCAGGAGTGAAACTGAATAGCTGATGAGTTTCAAGAATAAAACTCATACATTATTCCAAATAAAATAAAATAGCATAGGTAACACGAAGTTTTTTTTATGCGCAGAATTAGGAACCTATTGTTCGTAATTCTGCGCACCATTTTTTAAAATGTTCCATATTCTGCGCGATGGGTTCCTAATTCTGCGCATGAAAAAACCTCGTGTTATGCTTTTTTTTTATGTGGAATAATGTATAACTATGTATTCATGAAATTCATCTTCTTCTCAGTTTTATTACTGCTAACTTAGCATCTGCTCCATCCGCCTTTCGCTTCAAATGTCCTCGTTGCTTCTTGGACTTTCCGTTTTGTTGTTCCATCGTTTGTTTCGTTGCCAGCCTCTTTTCATCTCGCACTATCTTCTTCTTCAACTTTTCTTGCTCTAGAGCGTACTTATCTGCTTCCAGTTATTCAAAATAAATCTTAAATGCTTCGCTGGTAGCCACAGTAGGTGGCTGTTGTCGATTCCTCTTCGGTTTAGACAACGCGGGCTTAGACCGCGCGGCACAAGAGGGGAAAGCTTTTTCAAAAAAATCGTCGTCGTCGATTGCGTGTTCCGGTTCTGCATTGCTTGTTCTGGCTTGCTTACCATAACCGCATTATTTGCTTGCTGTCGATTTCCTTCTTTTTCTTGCACATGATCCGGATGACTGTTGACATGCTTAACAGAATGCTGTACATTATCTGAAAATAATGATGTATCATTGGGCTGTTACAACTACATTTCGACTGCATGATAATATATTACCGATACGTTGTACAGCAGACAGTGTATTTTGCTTCATAGGAGAATTAACCCTTCCTTGGTTGTCTTTAGGCTTTAGAGAGAGCTCTCGTTCTTCGTCGCTTCGAAGTTGGTACTTAAGAAGAAGATGTTGACGATCAGCTGAAAACATTAGAATAGACATTAGAAGAAAAAAAAATTGCGTCAGAATAAAACAAACCGTCTACATCAAGTTTATCAAATCCTTGGAAACCATTGTCCTCTAGTAAAGTATTTGTATCAGGTTTCAGTAATTTCTCAGCCACTACATCTTGTTTAACACGTTGCCACACATAAAACAAATTAGTGTCCTCAACCTGTCCTGGCCATTTTGTTTTCTTTCCGTTATGCTCAAAATTCTTCAACTGTCTCAATGTGAGATGAGCCTCTAGTCCATCCAAGACAGTAGTAGCATTGGAAACTGGAGTGACATCAGGAGATTGTGTCGTCAACTGCTCGAGATTGATTCCCCGTATTTAAAAGCATGTCGTAATTAATAGCGTCTGGATTCCATGGCGACAATCCACATTTACGAAATCCGTTTTTCAGGGTAGTAATCATGTTTGGGATATCGTCAACAGCCTGTTAGCAACGGCGTAAATTCATGCCTTTTTATGCGTTCACCGGCATGAAAAGTACGCCATTCAATTAGATGCTTGTTCCACTGCACTTTCAATCCTCTGAAAAATGATACATCTAACGGTTGCAGCACATGTGTGGAATTAGGGTAGAGACAAATCAGCACAATCTGTTTTTTACGGCAAAACTCTGTTGTTTGAAAGGACACGTGGGACCTGTGACCGTCTACAAAAAGCAAAATCGGCTGAGGGATATTGCTTTTGATCACCCACGGATGGAAAACGTTCTTCAGATAGTAATAAAAAGTTTCCTGGTTCATCCATCCCGACTCATTTTTGCCGATAGCCCAACCATCAGGTGCACTGTTCGCAATATCTACAGGAAGCCGTTGTTTGTATGGAAACAATGCTAATGGTGGAGCCATGATTCCAGCTGCATTTGCCGAAAATAATACCGTGTAGCATTCCTTCTCCGAGTTTGCATTGGCCGTGTGAACATACTTTTGTCCGGTTTCCGCCAAAACTTTATCTTTCGTTGGGACCAGTCGAATAGATGATTCATCCATGTTGAAGATACGTTTTGGGTCTTGCAAAGCTTCATGTAACTCCTCTTGATGGATAAATTGGTCCACTTCACGAAACCAATCACGATTGCGATTCTCAGTAACACACGTTCGCTGTTTTGACAATGCGCTTGGAATTCTGCGTGCAATATTCGGATTTCGCCCCAGAAAAAGTTTTAACCACTTCCGTCCAGGAGCTCTCTCACCGAACGGATTATTGGACTTGCGAGTGATACTAAGATAATATGCCACGTATGTTTTCAAACGTTGGGTATCTACCGGCAAGCCGACCTTTGCTGAATCAATTATCCACTGCACAATACGCTTCTCCTCTTCCTTGGTTAGAACGGTTGGTTTTCCTGGACGACGACTTACGAAACCGCGAGCAAGCGCAGCTCTCAGTGTGCTTTCCGGAAGATTTTGTGTTTTGGATGCCTTTCGAATTGAATAACCTCTTTTCACCATCGATATAGCTGATTCAGCTTGCTGACGAGTGTAAAGCATGTGTTTCCTTCTGGGACTCATTTTGTTAACCTATGCGCAGAATAAAGAACATACAGTCAAAATTAGTTCCATATTCTGCGCAAAGAAAATTACTTCTTTTATTGCAGAAATCTCTGGAGATGTATGGAAATCTACCACAATTATTTTGAAAATACTCACATCTAGCAATTGGCACAGAAAAACATAAAAAATCACTTCTTTTTCTACATAAACATTCAATTTTCCACCAATGAGCGTTTTAGCGCTGCTGCTAACGGAGACACTTTGTTGATGTTTTCAGTGCTGCTGGTTAAGCATTTATTTATTTTTTCCGCAAATGCTGTAAGTTTCTGAATGGGTTTGTGCTCATTACATCGTCAATAAAGTTGTAGTTATGTTCAGCCTATAGTGAGGACATTTATAATTGTACATATTTTTGAAACATGATTCTAATGAAAAAGTGCGCAGAATTAGGAGCTGCGCACAATACACTCAAAAAAATCGACACGTTGTTTTCACGTGAAATTTCACGTAACTTCCACCTGAACACGTAACCAAATCTTCTTCAGTAAAATCAGGTGAACATTACGTGTCCAGTGAATTTTACGTGAAAAATCACGTAAAATTTATGTGATTATCACGTAGAATGTTAATTTACGCGGAAATCACGTAGCTCTTACGTGAATTCCACGTGTTTTTTACTGGTTTTGGCAGTGGACGAAAATTACGTGCGTTTCACGTGGAAGTAACGTGTCGATTTTTTTGAGTGTAAGGTACCCTCACGGTAACGTATCCCAAAAACGCTTTTCTTCGTGTGTTCATTTTATATTTTATAAACGTTTATATTTTTCATTCATACTTACTCACTTGAATTACACATTTGCTAAAAAACAATATTAAAAAAAGCTTATTCGATTTTTGTTTTGCTATGTTTGCGAAAATCTCTTAAGTGCGCAGAATATGGTACCTTCACGGTACCTTCCGTACAGTATACGCTAGCGTTAGTGGTTCTCCATCTTCTCATTAATTGTCGATCCCAATTGCTCTCTGCTTGGGCTATGCACTTAGCCCAGTTAGCGAACGGTTGCTGTAGTTCATTTTATAGACTGAATAGATGTTGAAATCTGTTGAAGTGTAAGAAGGGTTTAGTCTCACCATCGGTGGATTCATTCGGGTTTTTATTTTTTGTAAGAAAGGTAAAATAAGTTTTTTTTTTCTACCCATTTTTACATGCTAAAATGTGCTTAAGTATTAATTTACACACTAATGTATATTTCAGGCTACAACAAACCAGCCATACCACGCCACCCCACGATATCGGGAATCACCAGCGACGAGGAGGTGGATTCTTCGCTAGGATTGGGTGAATTAGCGCAACTAACAGTCAATAACGAGGCCGATTCGACGTACGAGGTGTCCAATGCAAAGGAACCATATCGCAAGACTTGGAACGCCAAATACACGCTACGGTCGCACTTCGACGGTGTCCGAGCCCTAGCCTTTCATCCACAAGAATCCGTTTTGATAACTGCCTCGGAAGACCACACTCTCAAGTTGTGGAACTTGCAGAAAACCGTGCCAGCTAAGAAATCAGCTAGTCTTGACGTGGAACCTCTCTACACGTTCCGTTCGCATACCGGTCCGGTGTTGTGTTTAGCAATGTCGCCCAACGGCGAACAATGCTACTCAGGTGGGCTAGACGGTGCGATCAACTGTTGGAACCTACCGAATTACAACATTGACCCATACGATAGCTACGACCCAGAGGTAATCAAATGTACGCTGGACGGACACACCAATGCCGTATGGGGTCTAGCAGTGAATCACACGAAAAACAGTCTCGTTTCGTGTTCCGCCGATGGCACCGTCAAGTTGTGGACACCTTCCGGTAAAATTCCACAGCTAAACACTACATTTACTTCGGAAACGGAAGGAATTCCAACATCGGTAGATTTCGTCCGAGATCAATCCGACAGAATAGTGGTTGCATACAGTAGTACACATTGCATAATCTACGATACGGAAACAGGTCGACAGGTGGTTAAACTAGAAGCCAGTCAAGAGATGACGGGCAACGTAGGTAAACACATTAACAAAGTGATCAGCCATCCGACGCTACCGATAACGATTACGGCGCACGAGGATCGACACATTCGGTTCTGGGATAACACCACTGGTTCGTTAATACACTCTATGGTGGCTCACCTTGATGCCGTCACTAGTTTGGCAATTGATGCACACGGGTTGTATCTGTTGTCCGGGTCGCACGACTGCTCGATTCGATTGTGGCACATGGATAACAAAACTTGTGTACAGGAAATCACTGCACATCGCAAAAAGTTTGACGAAAGTATATTGGACGTAGCATTTCATCCTTCAAAACCGTACATTGCTAGCGCGGGTGCTGATGCAATTGCTAAAGTGTTCGTTTAATATAAGCCACGCTATACATTTTATGAATGTTCTGGGCTACGGGCGGTACTAGCGCGTGTAGATATTATCAAAATTATTCCTACTCAAGCTGAAATCCCGAAAGCCATCAGATCTACTAGGAAACAATTTAAACTATCATATGCGAAAGTATCCGTAAAAGTAATAGTAAACGTCACGCTACATTAAAATGTGGAAACAAAACTGACGTGTGTGGAATAAACAAACTGTACCACCCATATTGATTCCATTCGTGCTTTCGAAAAAAAAACATTGACTTCAGATATAAAAGAAACTGTATTTGCGCTTTAGAACTGATATGGATGGTAAAGTTTTTGTTCTTTTTTCGTACGGTTGCTAATTTCGCCCATGTCGGAAGTATAGCTAGATGAAAAAGAATGGTTTGTTCTTTATCTGGTAAAATGCGGGCAATGGGAAAGAGATTCAAACAAAAGATGGCGATATGCTGGATGGATACAAAAGAAAAATGTAGTTGTTTTTAATTATCACAAACATTCTAGTTACAAAAACATTATGAAATCTGATGATTGAAAGCAAGTAATAACAGACTTAGTAATATGCATAATAATTTTTACAGAAAAACAAACACAAGAACTCACATACATACACGCAGCATAACACACCAACACATACATACATTTATACACGGTTACTCGACACACAAGTATTCGGAAACCGAATTAAAAAAAACTGCGAACCGTACATCGGTTGGTACGTATATGGTTACATGGTTTGCAAATGAACCTGTTAATGGCATATTCAACCTACTTCTGCGCGGCAAGTGATATGAGGCGACTGGTTCTCGTTTACGAGGAGACAATTTTCGAGCACGTTTTCCAATAGACAAAGTTGCAAACCTAGATACTTCGGAACCAAGAGCACTCCCACACAAACTAACACTATTATCTTGTTGAAGAAACATTATTTATGTTAATGATGGCTAATTGTCGATTCAAGTAAGGTGACTCGCCTTGCAAATTGAATGAAGGCTCGCCGCGCAGAATAAACTTGCTTGTTTGTAACACACTGATTTTAATCTAAAGTCGTAAAGTGAACTTTGTTGGGATAACCCAGAAAAATTTTCTTTGACTTTTTGTTTATTTCGCCAACTTCTAACTAATTCTCCTTATTTTTTTGTTATTTGGCATTGAAAATGCTATTTTATTTTTCTTAAAATTTGCTTGTAATCCAAAAAAATGATAACGAAAAAAACGCAAGGGATAACGATTTTTTCAATTAGAACCCGAATGTTACTCGATTATGGATCGCACTACGCCGTCTCGTACTATGGCTAAAATTTGCGTCTCGCAACCTAAAAAACGGCCGCGTCACCGTCTTCAGTTTTTCCTACTGCGGACTGTCAGATCTTTAGTTTTTCTACTGCGGACGAGAATCAGTAAAGATTAGTGAAGTAATTCCTATGAACGAATTTTAAAGAACGCAAGAAGTTAAAACGTCAACCAAACAAAAAAGAAAACATAGTAAACCAATCCTGTTTTTAAATGCATCTGAATCATTTCTTATATATCCCACCTTGCTACGTTTCTATCTTCTTCTTCCTGTTAGATTATTAACAAGAAGTACCCCTAGAGAATGTATCTTCACATTGCCCCATCTGCGCATCTCTTATTCCCTTTCCAATGCGACACTTTCGTTCTCCCAGTAGTCTGTGTCTGTTTATTTTTAAGTAGTTGTTTATGTTTCTTAAACAAACAAAAAACGGGAAGAAATATTATAAACAAAAATAGTGTTGGAACAAAAACAAAAAAAAAGTATAGAGGACTCATTCATGGATTTCAACGTGAGTTTTAGATCTTAGTGTAGAAAGTGATAAGAAAAATGATATAAAATGCAAATTAACTGAATAAAATATGAATAACAATGCAGACTCCTACATAGAACGAAATCATAGACACACATGTTAAAATAGGAGAAAGAAACAAAAAGGAACAAGTTTAGTCATTGCAGAACAAGAAGAGCCAACTAAACGTCTGTCACGCACTTGTCGGCAACAACAACAAAAAAGTATAATAGTGGGCCGCATCCAATGATGGCCGTTCACAGTGCAGAATCATACCGGAAAGGGGAAAACAAAGTGAAAATGTATTTATTTTACTCATATAATCATAATACGTTGTTAATTAATGATTTGATTTATTATAAATAAAGTGTAGATTAATTATGGTTTTATTCTGTTTAATTTCACTTCCTTTATGGAGCAGGACGTTGCAATTTTGTTTTTTGTTTTTTTTTCTTGTTCAGGCGCCAGCGCTGGTCGTTGATGCGGATAATTTTCGTATGGTTTCGATTTTGTTTGTTTCGAAATAAAACGCCTTTTTGACAAGCAGACGTGCAGCTGCATTCCAATTCAATTCGATATAGATAAATAACCATGAGACGAGGTGGTAAAATTGAAACACACTTTAAAAAGGATAAAGAAAACAAACAACCATACCGCTCTTACATCATATTACCTGATAGCAATACGTAGGCACAGAGGGTTATTCCGAGAGTCGAAGTGACGTTTGTCACTTGGTGAAGTGAGAAAATTCACCTGCAGTGACGTGACTCTTCTGGGTAAATCAAATGGAGAGCCACGTCACTGCATGTGACTTTTTCCCCTTCACCAATTGACAAACGTCACTTCGACTCTCGGAATAACGCTCACAGACTTTTTTTTACTGACACTGGTCACGGCAGCTAGATAATCGTAACAAGAGCTATCTATCTGAATTATTCCACAAGAGTTTTTTTTAATCAGGCTGGTTGATTTGACGGGTTTGAACAGAGTAAAATATATTCATTTATATCCGATGGAGTCTACATGTTTCCATGTCAATCTACTTCAATCATTGGAAGGATACGATCTAGGTCCAATTTAAAAACAAAATTCACAAAGCAAAAATCAATTCGACACTTTAACTTGATTACGTACTTACTTACAGTTATGTCAAGGCCTTGGTGTCCTCTGCTGTACACAAAGGTCGTCTCTAGATCACACGATCGATGGCTACACGTTGCTAGCCTCGCAGTCTGTGGAGGGTCCACAGGTCGCTTCCATTTGATCGATCTACCTTGCCAGTTGCGCGCCTCTTGTTCAGGTTGCCGGCCGACATCCTTACGGCCCATCGTAATCGACCGATTTTTGCGGTGTAAACAATGGGAGGTTCTACCAGCAACTCATTCGCCTTCTCCACCTTCCCTTAAAAGACACCAAGGTCGCATTGGTCCCCCTCGAGGATAGTCCAAGTTTCGTGTTAGTAGAGAACAACTGGTCGAATCAATGTCTTATCGATGGCCAACTTTGTAGTGCGACGAACTCTGTGCGATCGTAGTGTCCTTCGGAGTTCAAAGTAGAGAAGGTGTTTATGCAAACGTCCATTATACGTGCAAACGTCCTACCCTACCAGTCAAGCAGCTACCGTTTCTGTGGTGTACTTATATTGTAAACAATAAAACTGTTGTTCCTATTCCTCCGCCATGGCAGGACGGCGAACAAATCGTGGTCTTTTATTCTTTTTTTTTCTAACACAACGTAGGGAACATTCTGCCGGTGCGTGATCAGAAGGTTTCCACCCATAATGCGCCTTTGTATTGCTCTGCTGGTGTCGTTCTCGGTGGTCATCAATGAGCCCAGATACATGAATTCGCCTACTACCTCGATTTCATAATCGTCGTTCGGAAATCTTTCTTTGATGTATTTTATTTCCGACTCATTCATGACAAGTCAGATCCTGCCAGCTTCGGCCTTTTTGTGATGTGCGTTCCCGCTAATTTCGTGCTACGATGCCAAAGTCGTCGGCAAAGCCAAAAAGACGGACTTCCTATTAATTGTACTACTCGTGTCTATATTCGATCTTCTAATCACACCTTCCAAAGCAATGCTAAATAGCAAATAAGGTCACGTCACTGCAGGTGACTTTTCTCACTTCACTAAGTGACAAGCGTCACTTCGAGTCTCGGAATAACCCTCGATGTGTGTGTACGTAATATTGATGGCATTTCTGCAAATCTTCCGGACTGCGAAAATCTCGTCCGTGGTAACGCGGTCATCTTTGAATCTCGCTTGATATTACCTCACAAACTTTGTTTTCAATTGGAAAATGATGGCCTAGAATTCGAGAGCGTAACTAGTAGGTAGCGCTCAGCAGCATGATTGTGCGATAGTTGCAGCAATCAAGCGGGTCATTAGACGGTTTTGGTACATAGAACACATAATACCTTCAATCTATTCCTCCGGTAAAAACTCTGTGTCCAAATGTTGGTTATTACACAGGGCTGCGCCTTAGACATTGTTGACCGCCGTAACTTGAAAGATGATCAACGCCATTGGCTGTGTTGATTTACAACCGACCAAGTTTCTGCCCGATTTCCTGGATAGGTCGAAAACCTGTCATCTTTCTCGAGTGTTCCTTGATCTATTGCACTGCCATCTAAGTTTTTTTTTTATTATTAGTTCACCGTTGGGGTACTCGTCAAAGCACTGCTTCCACTTTTTGATCACCTTTGTACGTGAGAAGAGTGCTTCCAAGTCCCTGTACAAATCGGCTTGTGACACCCGTAATCCGTTGCGCGATATGTCCAACTTCTTATGGAATTTTCACATGTCGTTGGCACGATTTTATCTGTTCCGTGCTGTCATTTATCAGGTTCGCAGCGGACGTACCTAATACCACTAGGGCAGTGCTCCCTATGGCATTCTAATATCGCTCCAGCCATCTCTAAGAGTAGCAACACCAAACTTCTCTTCCATTGGCGAAGCTACTTCCTGTTGCTATGCGTCGTCCTGGACAATTTAGATTTCTCGTAGAAGCTCAATGTTTGTCGTGGCATCTGACTTCGACGTGTGTTGTGCACCGTTGAAAGTTTTGGGCGTCAACCAGGGAGTTTTGATTTTATGTTTGTTTATTCATGATCTCATAATGTCTTTGCGGGTCAAGATGGCATTACTAAACTGTAGGAGGTCAAGTTCAGGCATCGTTTTCCATTGCCGTTTGATTCGGCATGCAGGCTGTTTGTCCGGTTAACCGGTGTGTATATTGCCTCTCGGTCTACCTGCGCATTCATGTCACCAATGACGATTTTACCGTCGCGTTGATGTCTGCTTCGTACACATCTGCTCTAACAACGCGTAGAACCCTTCAATATAGACAAAGGTCTGGTCTCTCTTTGTGTGCCTAGTCCTTGAACTGCTGTAATTGAAACATGAACGGCTTTTAATTCTCAGTTCGCACATTCTCGCATTGATCGAGCATGCGTTAGAGCATTTTACCCAGTACTATAAAGCCGATCCCCAGCTAGTTGGTGGTGCCACAGCTCTGGTCTAAATTAGCCGCTCGATACTTGATTTCCAAACTACCTATTTTGTTCAGTAATGTTCCTGTACTACGATTTCGTAGTTGAAGCTAGTTGTAGATCAGTTGAGAGCAAGCAATAATCTAATTGTGAAATGCTAAAAAAGAAGAAGAAAACTTTATAAGGACGGCTTGGAAGTTCTACCCTTTGTTTCACCGGAGGATATCGAGCATAGCATAGAATCCCACACTGGTACGATGTCGATGATCAGCGGGTTTTGAGTCTCCCAGAATGTAAGAACAGATGCTCAGATAGGTTGAACCGATAGACGAGAGCAGCCCTTTTTGCCCTGTCAGTTAAAACCTTTGAACTATACAGAAAAAAATTTCAATTAGAAATGAAGGTTAAGCCCATATGCACATTCAAGATCGTTTGGTTCGAACATATCGATAATTTTCAGTGTAGTACTTGAGATTGTATTTATTTTCTAGTACTGGATTGAAGGATTATAACATCGATACAATGGTGTACCTGTTTGTGTGGTGAAAAACGTACATTCGTTGACTAAAACAACAATCATAGTTTGTCGTAATAATTTGGCATTTAAAAAAAAATCATTTCGAACGATGTTTTCCTAAAATGAAAAAAAAAATGTCACTAACAGGATTGTTAATCTTTTTTTTTTGTTTTTTTTTTATTTTACGTCGGCCTATTTCCTCACATGGTGACAATCACCGACGCCAGGAAGACGAATCCACCACCTGGACCCTACTTAACGACTCATGAATATGAGCCGGGACCAACGGCTTTACTTCCCTTCCGAAGGAAGACGTGACCAGATTTTTTCGCCTCAGAAAAACCACCGACGTCGACTGGGATTGAATCCAGACCCACTGGGGTGCCAAGTAGCAGTCACGCTTACCACTACACCACCGACGCCGGCAATTGTTAATCTTTAACGTCAGACGCCTGCAATGCAAATTTCCATGTAAGACATTAAAACAGATGCGCACAGACGTTCAGAATTAACAACCCTGGTCACTAGTAAGCTACTGTTTGCGGCATAGAAAAGTATTGTTGATGGTATTCGATATGAAGACCACCAATTGATATAGCATTTAATAAAGTTTGAAACATTTCACCAAAACGCTTCTCGTAAGAAAGGCCCTTTTCTAGTCAACGGAGTATCAATCAAATGACTAAGTCGGTTTTCATTTATGAGATCGATTTAGTCGGGTCAACCGTCGGTTGATTAAAAGATTTTATACTGGAATATATACCAGACTTACCAGGGTTAGAGGCAATCACGTTTAACACTAAACTACCGGTACCTGCGTGGTAAGCACAACAATACAATACGTCCAAGGAAATCGAGAAAATAACTAACCCAAAATTCTAGACCGGACCAGGAATCGATCCCACCGAGTGTGGATTGGCTTTGACAACTAAGCTATCAGTGCTATTCTACGTGGCGTGTGAGTGTGGCCGTTCAAATCAAATGGAGAATCACTTCAAACGGGGCGACAATTGTCACCTCGTACGTGTGAGCGAGTCGTCTTACCTCACACGCCACGCCTAGGAGCGCCTGTATAGGATAAGGCTCCCAACGTTTCTGACAAACTACCCTATTTTTCGTGGCGTGTGACTCACCAAAATAAGGGGACTCTCCCTTTGAATCAAATGAAATAGAACTAGGTAAACCAATTTATTCGAGCTTACTTATCTATTAAACTTCATGTATACCAAAGAATCAATCGATTTCATATGTTTTTGTCGACTTATAGCCTTCATTTCCATTCATCGACTGATCTGCCTTCCAAATAAGTTTAATCTATCGATTTGATCCGCCAACTTAAAAGACGGTTTAATCAGTGAACAGTTTATTGATCGATTCCTTAAGGACCAAATGTGTCGATAAGTGATTCATATAGGACTGTTAGCGGCACCCAAGGGATTTATAACGTTAATGCTTCAGTTGAACGATTTGGTCTATAAAGACTTGCAAAATGCCATCAATGATGAAAACTCTCCAATATTTGCTTCAATATCAATGCGGAAATAAAATAGATCATTGCACGGATTGTATTAACCTCAATTTTTTGACAGTTCAGGGAGCTTGTTTACAAGGTGTAAGAATCTAAACCGAAGAAGTAAAATTTTACATTGTTTTTTTTTCCGAATTGTATACGATTCGTTTCAGAACATGGTGTTAAAATTTGCACTGGTGAATGTTTTCCGGATGTTTTACTTTAATGGTTAAAAGATTAGAGCACAACAACTCAAACCGATCTTACCGATTTTCTTCTAAGTGTGCATAAACAAGCTCCCTGAACTGTCAGAAATGCATTGATGACGCCATCGTGCAATGATCGGTATCAAGTTGAAATTGGACAGAATCCTCAAACGGTTATTTCATTTCCACAATACAGATCTCGGAAGCTACAGTAACTAAGTTTATGTAAAACCTAACGCTAGCACCGCACGTAGGACAAAGTCGCTGTAGTTTTCGGGATATGGGTTTTCGAAAATTCGACGAGATATGGAACATAGTTTATAACTATAGACGCCAAATGTGGACTCCGTCCCATTTCCCCCTTAGGCTTGACAATTAGTACATCCAGATCAGACTATCTACAAAGAATGTTAGCTAGAAAGAATGCATACAGGTTGCCGATGAATATTACTTGCCTTCTCGAAGTCCAAATCATATGTTAGGCAAAGATACCACGTGTTATCTAGAGAAAAGAAAATAACAACTCATAACAAAATAGTAAAATATTCACGATAGGCTTAGGTAAATGGTATTCTTGTAAAAAATACTATTTAAGTTCTATGATGAGATTGAATACTTTCCACAAAATTCAAACCAACCGGCATCGCTCATTCCGATCGCAAATACAGTCATACACCGCTTTATGAATGTACCACACGATCTTGCCTCATTTAACCACTCGAGTTCTTTCCGGCTACATTCGACAAGCACTTACTTAACATGAGCCATCTCCTGAGAAAGGAAAAAGTTATGATAATAATAGGTAATAGTTTTCATATGAATAAAATTCAAGATAAAGAATACTGTATATTTTGTGAAAATAAAACGATGAATCAAGAATTTACTGAAACCAACAAGAAAATGTAAGTTAAGCTAGTTTTTAAAACAAATGAGCCACTATCACCTGCAAAACATAACCGGTTAAATGTTGATTAGCAAGGTATCGAATTATTACCAAATACAAAAGCAAGTATCCTCCATCGATCAATACTTGATGTCGTTTAAAAAACTGCTGAAAAAGCAAGGACCATCGCGCAATATTAACAAACTGATGCAACATAAAATATCCATCGCAACAATCGAAGGATTAAGAGCAAACACAAAAAAAAACACCTATTATAGAAACATGAAAACGTTCAACACCCATACTCTAAAGAAAGAAAACAAAACCTATAGTAAATACATCATCTAGTAAAAGAAATCATGCATCGTATAGACTATCCTAATAGTTAAGCAAATTAATACAAACAATCTGCTCCTTTGCATGGATAAAGAAAGAAGTTGTTGTTCACTCATATTACTCCAAGAGAAGGAAGAAAAGGAAGCTAAGCTAATCTTTTGAAAGAATCCACACCCACACAAACGGTACTGCTCCCAGCGGAGGCGACATGGGTTATTGTGTTTTATCTGTAATATATTGTATTAAAATATGTGAGTATCAAACCTGTATTATTTAAAAAAAGGAAAAAAACAAAATTCATAAAAAAAAACTACGGAAAATAAGTGAAAACTAATTAAACAATAATAAACTAGATCGCCTATAACCTAAAAATATTGAATATCGAGTAAAACAGAAGAAGGGGTAATTGATTCTATACAACATAACACAAAGGAAAATAACAACAACAAAACAGAAAACAACAAAGCGAAATCTGAAAAAAAAATTATTGAAGTTTAAATAAATGGACTAAAATCAGTAACCCGTATTTTACTTACTGGCCAAACCTATAAAGCAGGGAAATCATGGGATCATTTTATTATTGAATCTTTCCTTATTTCATGTTCTCATAATTTTGATTTTGTGCTTACGTAAGAACTGTAGAACATTCATAAAATGCAACGCGATGACAGGTTTTAGAAAAATTACACCAGTTAGTCATATTTGCCTCTAATGTTTTGTGGTTTCTTTACTTTCTTTGCATATGGGAACTGTCAATTATTTCATTAAAAAAAAACACCTTCCCTTTCGAAGACAGTACTTAGACGCTTCCGGAAACTGTCACATGCACGTTTTATCATGTTTCGATCCATAGATCAAATCCATCACCGCTTTGATTTTAGTTTTGAGCGACCTAAGTGTGTTGTGAGGGGTTCTATTGGTATCCCGCTCGATGACGCCTCACACAAAATAATCCAAAGGATTGATACTGGGATTGCTAGGGGCAAATTTCTTTCTGCCAAAACTCCCGAACATTTTCTGCCAGCCATTTCTGTGTTTTCTCAGCATTATAAGCAGGTGCTCCGTCTTGCGCAGTAGCGCCGCCTAGTCAACTTATTGTCTTGTTGGAAGATGAATTAACAGCCAGCAGCAACCTTCTTCATCCACGGTACAATAACAAGCTGCAGAACCTTCAAGTGCAGACAGACATTCAAGCTCGAACAAAACAATTCAAATTTGTTGCGTAAAATTTCAAACCAAATTACCTACATTGGAATTATCTTGCACAGTAGCGCCACCTAGTCAACTTATTGCTACATTAAATCTGACAGTTTGACCAACAATCAATGTGCAAGTAGTGATTTGAAATTGGTTCACTGTTGTGGAACCCCTAGTTCCGAAGTACACCTTGCCATGCAATTTTGCGCTTTTCAGTACCTTTTGGTACAAGTATCTTTGTTTTGATTCGCTGTGTTATTTTGACAAAATATTTGAAAGTGTATTGGTGTGAGTTACGGTCTGAGGGGTGAATCATTAAGCTTGGGACCGGGCTTGGGATAGGTGTGCTAATACTTCCTGAGCCAACAAAAATATTCGTTTTCTTCATGACTATCCACCCGCTGGTTTGACTGGCAACCCATTTTTCCCTTACGATTAAAAACAAATCTGTGGCGCCATCTGTTAGGTTATTGCTACTTGATATCTTGAGGAAAGCCTTTTAACACAGGTAAATGAACGTCTGTCTGCACTTCCAGTATACATCGGCTGTTGCCTTTAGTCCTTGAGCAAAGAAATACGGAGGCATTACATCCCCTTAATGGAGACTACGTCTAGAACCATCACATGAGTCGGAAACTTGGCTGACATGACAATAGGAAGCTGACTTGTAACCTGCAAACTCAGGACTTGGGGTTTCAGGTAAACGACTCTGCTTGATACCTATACGTACATCGGGGAAGACAGAATAGACACAATAAACAGGAACATGTAACCATAGACCCGCCCATAGGAGTTACAAATATGGGGAAAGAAGTGCCGGATCACAACTTTCCAATTAAGTGTGAATTTACTGGGACAAGGCTTTCCAAGGGAAAACTCCAGACCGGTAAGCACGAAAAATAAACGGAACAATTTTCAATTTACATCGAGTTCAAACAAAATTCTACTGATAAATATCATCGTATTGTTGATATATGCAATGCCGTTTGGGTGTGGTGGGGGGGTGGGGGTGTTGTAGGTGGAGCGGGGGGTGTCCAAGTGGGGGGGTGGGGGGTTGTGGGGGGAGGAAAAAAAAGAGAAAAGGGGGGTGGTTGGTGAAAAATAACATCTTTTGTCCTTCCACTATTGGTTGTTTGGTGGTTGTAGAATGAAGTTAATTCTTTGGGGGGTTTTTTTTTTTTTTTTTGGTGGGGTTTGTGGTGTGTGGGGGGTGGGGTAGTTATTTTATTAATTATGGTCTGGTGGTTGAAAAAAACAAAAATTAATTATTTTTTTTTTTTTTTTTTTTTTGATGTTTAAAAGTAAGGAAGTTGGTTATTTTTTTTTTTTTTTTTTTTTTTGTTTTTGTTTGTGTTGTGGTGTTGTTGTTTTTTTTTTTTTATTGTATGTATATGGTAGATGAGAAAAAAAAGAGGGTAATAGACCTTTCTCGTCAGACCTAACCCCCATTTTTTATATTTTTCCTTTAAAGGCAATGAACTTCTCATAACGTTATCGTTAATAACTTTTTTTTCTATGCACTCCTCATTTTGTTACAAATTTTTGAAAGCTCCAATTTGTTCCACATTTTATGGTGAATATAACCATGTGGAACAAATATGAGGCGTTTTGGCAACTCTGTAAAGTAGTGAAATTATTTTCCCCACGAAATTCAAAACTTTTTCTGGCAACAGCGCCTTCCTGTCAGTGCATCTCATCCTGAAAACTCTGTTGTTTACAGATTTCTGCCTTGCGGTTGTAAAAAGTACTTTTTTTTATCTATACAGGCGAAGAGCTCGCCCTTGAATAAGAATATCACTGAAGTTTCAAAGATCGGCTTACAACCCAACTATAGGACACGCAGCTCGAAATAAACCAGGTCAACCAAAAGAATCGACGACAGATGACTGATGCATTGGCCATGTTCCGAAATTCCATCGAAATCAATGATCCAGTTTTGGTGTCCGATTCTTCGTTGGAAATTGAACCTGACTTCAAGGAGGCTAAGCTGGTCCTTCAGTAAAAAGAAGCCGAAAATGCAAACGTGATAGAAAATGCAAACGTGATGGAGATAATTATGGCCTACGGTTGCGGGGCTAGTGACACAGGAAAACAGGGTTTGGCAGTTCAACACGAGCAATGGATTCCAAAGCGCTGGATTCGAGGACGAATTTGCCAGTGCATTTGATAACAAACCAAGTGATCCGTTTACTTCGTCGATCGGTGTGGCAACGGATCCGTTCGCCGAACGCCAGGGAACCGTGTAAGATACTTCCAAGGACGAGTTTGGATGCGATATATTCGTTGTATTGTACGCTAATTAACCACCGCCGGTAAGGACCAAGGATGCATAACATTCGCTTAGTGGATGGTAAACGAACGGATTATGCAGTGATCATAATGGCAGTGAACGATCACCACGATCCAAAGTTGTTCATAGAAGATTTTTGGGTTCACTTACCTTTCATTTGGCGGTTGTCGTGTTCAATTCGGTTAAGTGATTGTCGAGAAATACGACCTTCGGAACATTAAAAAAAAAATATCAAAGCGTGCTATGGTAAGCGTGGACTCTTACCATAGTAGATCCTCGAGTGGATCTGGTATCAATTCCAGTCAGCGCAGTTGAGATTTTCTGTGAACGAAAATCTCTGATCACGTCTTCCTTTGGAATGGAAATAAAGCCGTGGTCCCGGTTCAAGTGTTGATGGGTTTGATATATAGGATCCAGGTAGTCTAGCCTGACGAACCACCTGAAGAAGCTACAAGTAACGTAAATACAGCATGAAAAAGATGACCATATAACTTTCATTGGGCATTAAAATTAACGAACATTACTGTAAAAAATATCCGTTCGCTTTTTGCAGCATAATATTTTTGGACCTGTTACCAAAATCGGCCAGGTATTTTAGTTCTCTGTGCTTTAGTTTCAGATATCCAGGAGCGATTTACGCAATGTTTACATTTTCCACATAGGCCCTTTTCTAATGTTGCTACAGATTTATTTTCGCTCAGCTTTCAAAATACTCGACTCAAGTAGTTCAAGGTTCAATCGGATCGTAGTGGGCACGGAGTTTTCATTAGCGTCAACAACATCGGATAATTTGTTTCTGTTGTAATTCACACGTTGCATACGTGGCCGCGCAGGTAGCTAACCAACACGTGACTGGAATATTTTAAATTTGAACCAAGCGAATTGGTGTTGATCAGTTTAGACGTTTTCCCACGATTGAGTTGTTGTTTTTCATCAAAAACACGCGTTGCAATCGAAAGAGAGAAATAATGTACGTCGACGTTGAACTTTTTTCGTTGAGAAAGAATGGTCGTTTCGCGGTGGTGTGGTTGGCAGCCACCAACAAGACGCTATTTCGTCGATACATCAAACGTGTACAGTGCGAAAAAATCAACATAGATGATATATGGTAAAATCTCTATTCAATGTTCTGGTTACCTTTAATACTTTATTTCAAATTAACAGTAAATCTATCATCGATTGTGCTAATTCCAACAAGCCCTTGATTATGGTAGCCAAGCTTGCGTACGGCGCTGTTTATATCTATCAACAGCAGGTTCAGTTCCTGTATGGTAAGATTTGAAAGATTATTATTGATCTGCTAAGAATAACCGTTGTATTTGTCGATCAGATAAAGTCAGCACCGCAGCATGTTATCAAACTGCTGCACTCCTTAACCTCAAACATTCTTACAGGTAAGACTATTGTTTGATTGAGTATCTATAGAACAAACTATGATTTAAAAATGAATAATGACACTTACTTTGTGAGAGCTTATGAGTAACTCCACTTTTTACGATACCCTGTTATTGATTCAAACAAAATGCCACACAGATGTTTCAGATCTCCGTACAGATTTTTCAGATTGAATATTAACAAGTTCATTTATTTCAACGTCGGTCGCGTCCTACGTGTGACTACCAGCAGAATCAACTGTCATCGGTTAATTGATTCGATCTGTAAAGCGGACCCAAACGAAAAGAGTCATTTTGCCAGCGCTGAGTATTTTCTTTAGAAATTTTACCGAGATTTGCTAAGAAGTGGGGTTACTCCGTCCAATGAATAATTCCACTTAATACATGTATGCGTATATATACGTATATGGTATTTCGTATACTTTGCCGCAATTTAAATGCGAATCTCTGGAAATTATTTCTTTTCGGAAAACCACTCTAACTGTCCGCTTGACATATGTATAGAATCAATTTATATTGCTTTATTGTTTGAGACATTTGTGAATCATTACAATCACAAGTCACATCATAACACTGATAATATTTCTCTTATCCCATAGCTCGACTGTTCAGAATGCATCCGCGACTAAAAAACGTGCTGGTTATGTCAAACCGAAACTGGATGAAAAATACGACGAATGTTTGCGGGATAAACTGCTTTCACCAGAGGAAATAATTTTGCAATTGTTGGCTGACAAACGAAGCTCAAACATTACTACTAGTGATGATATCACCATGCAGGAACCGACAGATGAAACATTTCGATCTATATCAGATGCTACCGTATATGAGAACAACGGATTTGGCGAGAAGAAGTTGCCAGAGTACAGTGAGTTCTTACTAACCTCTTCGACTAAATCGTTACAAGATGAGACTGGTCATGACTCAGGTATTGCTGAGTGTACCACTGGGGCAGAGGAGTCTGTTTTGGAAGACCTTTTACAGCGTGGTGATCACACCATACGTGGATCATCTTTCACACAGCCCCAATTGGAGTGCCCTTCGATAGACATTATGTAAATAGTTGAACCTGAGACAGCGAACAAGAAGGATAGAAACCAAATAACTTTGTATAATTTTAGAGACATGCCCATCGCAAGTACCGGTGTATCCCAACTACAACTTGTTTTTAACGAAGCACGCGAGTCTTTGGGAGATTTTGAATATTGCTTACCACAAGATCCGAATTTGAATTGCGATGATAAAAACCCAACGAAGACGACAACACTACGAAGGTAATATGGTTAGTTCATGTTTAGTTGATCTATACACATAATTTAAACACATAATCCTAGAGGAGAAATTCATTTAGGGGGTTTATATGGAAACGAAAGTTTGACTGTTGTGATAAGCACTGTTAGGTATAGTAAAAACGTAACAAAAAAAATCATTGCTGGTCAATTTTCATCTGTGAGCTGTGAATGTGTAATATATGTACACATTGAATGCAGTGAATCCATTCCCACAAACAGTATTTGAATTAATCACACCTTATCTTCTTTCAATTCCACAAAATAAAAACTGCTTTGAATGTTAAAATATCGTGCACAATTATGGCCATAAGCTCCTTAATATTAATGCGTAATCTGTACACATTCCAGAACAACTAACCTATGAGCTCGGACGGACTTTTACAGCGCTCTTGTATACTGCCCATAAATACATAACATTCCCATCGACATGGGAGCAGAGTTGTGACTGTTATCCTTTTACAGTAGGGGAAACACATCTGTTTTGATAATGTTTTGAAATTATTTCACGATCTGTACCGATTTAAAATCTTATGTTGTGGTAAGGGGAACGTCCATTAATTACGTCCCGCAGAACTTGACTTTTTGTAACCCCCCCCCCCCCCCCCCCCCCCGTCACGTTTTTTGTATGGACCTTCAAATTTTTTTGTATGGATCGTCACGTTTTCTCGTTTGATTCTATGGTGATCCAGTGACAACTGGGACCCAACATGCTCTTTGATTGTTGTAGGTTCCGACTGACGTTCTCTTAAATCAGCAAGCAATTGCCGCAGTCCGATTACCCTAGCAAGACATATTGAGTGCCACATATTTGGCAACAATGTACGACAATGTGACGCTTTTTAGTCGTCTTATAGCCCTTCCATTAAACATAAACGCAAACCCAGAAGTCGATCTTCGACTTTGCCGATCGCCGACCCAATCGACATCCGAATAGCCCAACAGTGACTTATAGAAAACTCCGCCCAAGCATAGACTGCCGCTCTTAGTCCCTTAGATGCATTTGTAGATAACACAGAAAGCGTTGAATGTCTAATCCTACTCTGAGGGAGAAACGAACTTTTACACTCTTTGTGTTATATGGCTTGACCACAATAGGAAAATGCAGATCGAAGACCGAATGTTATTTGAGAATCGAGAACCGTATTCTCAAATAACATTCGCTCTTCGATGTGGTTCTGTACTCTTGCGCTCTTCTGCTACTCTAGCGGATTTTGTACTCTTGCTCATTACGAAGGACATTCACCAATAAAGTGGCGAGCATCTCCTAATCAATTCATACTCTCCACTGGGCATCCGAATCACCTACATCAACTCTTCCTCGGCGGATGACGTCACAAGTACACCATCTGCGTCAAGGGTGAGTCGCTCAGCACAAAACCACTTGTGCCGATTTTTTTTAGTGTGCCTTTATACGTTACGATGAACCCTGCTGTTCCAATCGTGGTGCCAAAATGTGCCCGCGTGTGCCACGGTAACTTGATAGTTCAATCGTTATGGTTTGGCTACGCCTGGCAACCAGGCGATTGTTTTGTTTTGCTTTGCCAAATTTTGCAGGCGATTTGGGTCTCAGTCAAGGTTTTTGTTGCGAAAATCGCTTTTTAATACCCTTGTGTTAAGACAGCAATTTTGGGTGACAAATGGAGCTGAAGAAGCTAATTCTCATATGCTGTTGCACATTTATGATTGATTTATCCACTTTCTAACCAGTCCACTTACCACCTACGAAAATTATGAACGCGACGCAACTCCACTCTGATTCGTAGTTTCCAAAGATGTTCCTCTATCTGCATTGCTGAGGCATACAAACTGTGCTGCAGCAGGAGGATGACTAGTAACACTTGATGTCGATGTGTTCGAATATGTTTATCGTCGTTTCCTTTAAGAACATTCTGGCATTCGAAAATGAAGATTATTATGTATTAATGTATTAATTTATTGAAAGCTAAATTCAGCATAATTTTCTCGTACAATATACGTCAGTGCTGCAGCATCATTGTCGAACAACTCGATGATGTCGGATGTGACGGTTGTGGAATTGAAACCTTTTCTGCATATGATCTTGGCGAGATCCAGGCGGCACATCACTTCTCCGTTTAGAAACCGGGATTTATCTCGGCTTCTTGCGTAAACAACACCACAAACTTAAAACGTCAATTTTCCAGGGCTGCTTGGTTATATCTTCGAAAAGTACATCTGTCAGAGGTGTGCCACAAAAGTGCCACACATGTTCCATTATGGTGTAAGATTTTCGACTACGGCGTGCCTGGCACACTGTTCTAAGCGACTCACCCCTTGATCTGCGTACACTAGCAGAAATACACAGACCGGCAGCTTATTATTTGTTATTACAAGGTATCGTAAAGTCACTTGTTTCAAAAGCGTAGCAACTGACGCAGCCCGTAGATGCTCTTCTCCAATCTACAGACTAGCTTCTTCTTCATATTCAGGGAGCTGGTGCAAAAAAAAAAAAATCCTCCTCCAGGACTCCAGTATTGGTTAGCGGTCTTTATGTCCATATATGTTTATTTATTTAAGTATTTCTATTCATCAACAGGGTATGTATAAATCCTAATGATGTTACTTAAAGCTAAACTAGAATAATACATTAATGGTCATGACATGAAACAAAATAAACAAAAAAATTACACTATCGATGCGAATTAGACAGGTCTACTAAACATACGACGAAGCATCTGGCGAGTCACGTCAAAATCAAACAAGGCGGAAACTCTATTAAAGAGTCTATGTAACCGTCAATTGCGCCAAACATGCTGTAATTGGTTCGCTGTGGAGGTAACCGCAGCATCGAACTATTCCTCAGGGCTCGGGGTTGCACGCTGATGTTGATTTGTTCCAGAAGATCAGGACAGTCGATGCGGCCTTGCAAGATTTTTGCGGTTAACAAAGCCTTGACTGTATCTCTACGGACTAACAGGGACTCCAGGTTAATCATATGGCAACGGCTTTCGTAGCTTGGCAAACGATAGGGATCCGTCCACGGTAGTTTACGTCGCGCAAATCTCAAAAACCGTCGTTGAACAGCCTCTACTCTAACGACACCGTTGTTGTAATGGGGAGTCCACACAACCGAGCAATACTCTCATATAGAACGACATAAGGAGCAGTACAACGATTTGAGGCAGTAGATGTCCGTGAAGTCTTTAGCAATCTGAAAGATGAACCCCAGAACGCAGGAGGCTTTGCCGACAGCGTACGATATACGCTGCTTAAAGGTGAGTTGGGAGTCCAGAATTACTCCTAGGTCCTTGACTGCCCAACAAGACATACTCGAATAAAATAGTCTGTTTCTTGTGCGAAAACGAGATAACCGTGCATTTGGCCGAGTTGACATCCATGCGATTCAGATTGCTCCAGTCGGCAAAAGCATTCAGCTGACGTTGGAGAATGTGACAGTCATCGAGTGAGTGCACTCGAAGATAGAGTTTCAGGTCATCTGCGTATGATAGTCGAGGTCCTTCAAAAGCCAAATTTACGTCGTTGACGTAGATAAAAAAAATCAACGGTTCCAAGTGACTACCCTGCGGTATACCAGATGGGGCTTTGAACATGTGAGACTGACAATCTCCTATGACTACAGCTAAATGACGGTCAGTGAGGTACGATTGAAGCCATTGCAGCAGGCATCCGTTGATCACAAGCCTGTCCAGTTTGGAAAAAGCTATGCGGTGGTTCAATTTATCGAAGGATTAGACAAGTCGGTGTAAATGACATCCGTTTGGGCACGTTTCGCCATAATGTAGGAAGTAAGGCACAGCAGGTTAGTGGCAGTGGAGCGACCAACTATGAATCCATGCTGGTCGGTATCATATACAGTTTGAACTGAGCGAGCAACGGTTCCATAATTACAAGCTCAAACAGTTTAGCTCAAACAGCGCTAAGCGAAGTTATGCCACGATAATTGCCAGCGTCACGTTTGCTACCCTTTTTGTGTACTGGAAACATGTGCGCAAATTTCCAACAGCAAGGAAAAATACCGACAGCCGCAGAAGGTCGTAAAACGTGAAGCAGCGGGGGCAAAAAACTATCCAGGTGTAGTTAGAGAAAGGACGAAGGAATTCCATCCGGCCCGGGATTGTGAGACAATTTGAGTTTAGAGAAGGCCTTGATTATCAGCTCTGCATCGATGTTGACTTGGCCCAAGGTTTGACCCGCAAGTGGAACATAGCTGGCCGCAAGTCTTAAGTGGTCAATGTCTCTTCGGTGAAAACGCTAGAAAATTACTCGGAAAATAGCTGGCAAATACCCTGCGGGGTGGAAGCCTTGTTACCGTGGAGTGACATAGACGACGGAAAGCCGACGGTGGCGTTGTTCGTTTACAAATTTCCAGAATTGTTTAGGACGTGACTTGAGCTTTCTCTGTATTCCACGCCGATACTGGAGAAAGCAACGTTTCGCGACTCGTTTGTATTTGTGATTCATCCTAACATACGGGCGGCTAAGAGATAGTGTACGGTCCTTTGTGAATTTTCTGAGGGCAGCTCTCTTGCCAGATTTTAAGCGACGAAGTTCGCTCGTTTGCCAAGATGGACGAGACGTATGACGATGGATTTTCTTCGTACGTGTCTGTCTATGACATATGCCAGAACGTTAGAAAATTTGTGAGCGGCTGACTCGACATTGACTGTATCCAAAATGGTATCCCAATCGAAAAGCGAGAGTAACTCGGCGATATTGCGATGATTGGCACGAACAAAATCGTAGGAAACTGTGGCAGGTGAAATTTAAAAATCATGTTCCAGCTTTGACCGTAACGTGACCAGTAGAGGCGAATGATGAAGAGTTAGTTTCACTAGAAGAGAGGGAGCTTCGCATAAGAGTGGAGCGGTGTCTTGGGCGCTCACGAAACAGAGGTCTAAGTTGCGGGTGTTCTGGTTGGTGACACGATTGATTTGAGAGAGTGTGGCTGAGCTGTAATTGTCCTGAATGCATTGTCATTGGAATGCACGAAAGAATGATTGGCATCGGGAAATAGGAACCCACTGTTAGATAATTTCCATGAAATTCCAGGCAGATTAAAGTCGCCTATCACCATAACTTCATCGGTTGCTTTGGCATTTTCCAAAATTGCGAAAACCCATTGGCAATGGGTTGCAATTAGGTCACGCTCGCAGGTCAGTCCACAAAGGAATAATGTACGATCGCCCAGTTTGATCGACGTCCAAACTTGTTCCAAACAAGTCCAAAAAGGGTTTTCAAGAGCCTTTGCTTTAAATTTTGTACTGAGAGCTACTAGTACGCCCGCACCTGTCGCTTTACGGCTATTATCGGCATTCCTGTCACATAGAAATACCTCGTAATCTTTGCCGAATACCTGACAAGAGAGTGTGCGTATATGCAGCCAGGTCTCCGAGAAGACGATGATGTCGTAGCACTGGTCCTAGGTAGCTATGCGGAAATCGTCGACATCACTGTTGATACCACCGACATTCTGGTAGTAAATGACGATCTCGTGATGGCGGTAGGGAGCGTGGATGTTTGAGCGTGATGGTGCGGGTGAGGCAGCCGAAGTACCGATAACACTGAAAGATTGCGAGGCAATATCAGGCAAAGAAGAAGCTAAATCGTGAATGTACTTGCCTGCTAAAGCAGGTTGGAAGACCCCCGGTGTGCATCTGACCCCAGGGTCGAGACGACTATGCTGAGCGGTGGCTGGAATTGGCGCGACTGGGGCAGAAAGGCTTCCAAAGTGCTTTCCATGATGCGTCTCGGATGTAATGTAATGTATTCGAACTCAGTACCGGGATGACTCTGGTGGCGGGAACACTGGGAACGGAACTGACGATCGGTTTTAGAACAGGCAGTGGCAGCATCTGGAGGATTACTGGAACTCGAAAAGCAATTAGGCAAGATAAAGTTTCTATCATAGGTATACTTGCCTGAGAGGTGTTGTTGGGAGTCCCCACCACCAGCCGCGACCAAAGGTCCAAAACGACTACTTTGGCAGGAACAATCAGCAAGCGCGACTGGGTCGGGTGGATCTGGGGCGCCCCTAATACTGTTGGTAAAGCGTCCTGGGCAATTTTTACAAACGGCAATGTTGATGATTGTGCTTTCGGATGTCAGCGATTTGTTATTTATTCCATCGGTGTACTCGTAGTGTTGATTGTGCCTCCATCTGGTGTAGGAGTCACTTGATCTATGCTCAAATTGCCAATTTGGGCTACGTTTTTTGTGCGATCATCGAATTCTCAGATATTTTCTGGCCAAGACTCGGAACTGAGCGCAGTATCCCTTATCTTCTTGCTAACACCAACTTTGAAGGACATAAATCTTAAGCTTGTATTACACTGTTTGTCCAATAGCCAAATATTTGGCATAGGCAGCTAGACAGCTGACAGATATCATAGATGTTTGTCAGATGCCTATCTGCCTATGACAAATATTTGGCTATTGGACAAACAGTGTAATACGAGCTTTAAAGTTGAGATGTTCCCTCCTTTAGGAACTAGCTCACCACCTTCGGATTAGGTTGATCACCGCCCATATTTAAGCACTTTCGAACAAATTCCATAACTTCCTGCTCGGTAGTCATCGGATCAAACGCCGAAAGATAAATCCATAACAGGTCGTCAAATTGAATGGTTCTTATGGACAACCCCATAACTTTGTTAGTACCACGAATTTTAAGATTTTCCATATGCTTCACTGTCATATTCAGAAAGGCATACATCATAGTCCAACCCGTACTCCTCAATATGTCGTGACACCACTCCACCACGGATTGCTCGCTACGGATGAAGCACATCATCTCCTTGCAATGACTCATTCTCAGTGTCTTCAAACTCGTTACCATATTCTCCACATTTGAAGCAGGGCAAGATTTATTTTAACGATCTGTCCCTAGTTTCACTGAAACAATCTGTCCCTGGACACTGACGAAGTCTGTAAGTCGCAGACGAAATAGGCCTATCTGTAAAAGGATAAGCTTTCTATAGTGGAAATTAACGGAATTTGCTCGCGTTTACTAGAGTGATAGTTTGAAAAAGTGTTTAAATTTTTTTTATATTTTTAAAAAGTGATCAAGTGAAGTGTTGATTTAAATTTTCCTAGTTTTCCAATATATATATATGTTCCATTTCCTTAATGTAGAAAGCGAGAATATCCATAGAATATCCAATACACCTCAGCTTCCGAGATTTGCTATAAAGTTTGTTGCACTTCTGATCAAAAACCCGGGTGTGGGTCAAATTTGGTTTACGCCCTAACCAGAGTACGTAAAGTGCTTGCTTTAACGACCGTGACGGCAACCGAACAGTTCACTGAACTGTTGCAGCCAGCACAGTCTCTCCCCAGTATACCTTCATCAATAAGCCTGCTTGTAACCAACTCTGTTATCGAATGGATTATTTAAGGTGAGGGACGCAGGAATACACAAATGGCCGATTTGCATCGCCACTTCGATTTTTTAAAGCACAAATCTTGGAAATAATTAAAGTACTTCCTTGGTCTGAGGTTCGCCCAAACATTTTCTATCGGTCGCATGTGGAGGACGTTGGGAGGGTGGCGATCTTCTGAACAACTCCAGTGATCTCTTAGCATGATGGGCCGAGGCCAGGTCCGGCCAATATATCCTCCTTCGCGTGATACGTGATGAAGGCGGCAACTTTCGGCTGACATTTCGTACTGTATATCTCCCGTTCACCACAAGCCCCGATGGAAAGAAGAGTGGCTTGGACATTTCCTACTCGTTGATCGTCAGCCACAGAAGGAATTTATTCGGGAACTTAGTGTGGGCAATATATTTGACGTGAACGCTTACCTTCTCGTTGAGGGACGTAAATTGCTCGGTCTTCTGCCAGTCGTTACTACCTAGCATCTAGTAGGTTTCGTCATCCATTATGACCACGACGTCGCTCTTTGCTGGAAAGGTTCGGTTCATAAACGCCTCCCTCCCCCCACGTAGACTTTTCTCCATACATTTTATTAATTTGGTATGGAGTGTAGACTTTGATCAAAGCCCCCCTCCCCCCAGAAAAATTCAAGTGGTTTATGAATAATCGCAAAGGTGTTTTTCACCAGAACCTTTAGCCACCCCCTCTGGGTGATTGCCTGCTGCCCTGACACGGACAGCCTCGACTGACGCTGCTATGTCTATCTTGCCCCGTCCTACTTCACCGTTTGGCCGGTTTCTCCAATCTCCGGGCCCAAGATGCGGAACTTCACGGCCGCGCAGCACTATCTGGAAGGCTTCTATTCAACGCTCTCGCCTTTCTCAAGAAATTAGAGGATGTTGTAAATGCTGGATCGGCCATATCCAGCGGACACGAAGTGCCTCGGGAGGTCTAAGTTCTTCGCTCCGGGGTGGCGCTGAAAGTACGACCAAACCATCGAGGGAAGTTGCTTGGCTGTTTTCGCCATAGCTGCTGCAAATCAACTGATAACATTATCAATAGTTGTCTGTATCAATAAAAAGTTCTGTATCTGTAAAATAATAAATAAAAATCCCCCGTTGCGTACCGCTGCCGCCCCATATCCTCGAGATGGGGAGTTGTGCCCCTTTCAAAGCCAGGATTGAAATCTTAGTGGGGATTAATCGCTACGCTTTGTTATGCAGTAAAGCTGTGCTATATATTTTGCCAAATGACCATTATGTCAGACGACCACTTGTAAAAAATATCTTATTCCAAACGCCCCTTTTCCAAATGGGCAATCTGATGGCAGCGTTGGTGTATTGGTAAGCGTGCTTGCCTTTCACCTCACTCGATCTGGTATCAATTCCAGGTGGCACCGTTGGGATTTTCTAAGCCGAAAATTCACGCTAAGCCCGTTGGTCCCGGCCCATGTGTTGATGGGTTCGATATGTAGGGTCTTGGTCGTCTCCCTGGCATGATGAACCAATCTCAGACTTAATGTCACGTAAATACCAAATAACAGCAAATGGGCAATCCCCAGCAGTATACTATAGTTACGAAAACGCGAGTAGTTGAGGGCTTCAGTCGACCATTGTGGTGGCCATTATCGGACTCTGAGCCATTTCATCTTAAATTGGTTTCCATTTAAAATTGATTCGGGGAAATTTCTTGAAGCCATGATCATCTAAAAAATGTCAACTTATGTGTGTATAGACGTTATTATGAGAAAAATCAATATCAATTCATTTAAATCGGTCTAAAAATTATAATTTGCACTCAGGAACACCGTTGGAATATCTCCAAGGCAGTCAACATTGTTGTTTTCGGAAAATTCAAATAACTTACAACCATCCAGTATAAGAAAGCTTCATCAGCGACGTTCTTACATCGACAAGAAAACAACGCTTGACTTTAGTCTTATGAAACGTGCTATAGAAGACTGTAGCATGACCCAGCGCTGCAAAGTATAAATGCTTTTATTTTTTATACTCCAAAATGTTACAAATGTTTTATTTTTTTATTTTTTTTATGTAAGAATCCTCGATTTGATATGATCCCGCAGATGCAGATACGTTGTCCCAATTCGATTACTAAATTACAACACCCTGTCAGAAAAATGCGATCTTCAGTGCTTCCTAGCCTTTTTACACGCAACGCCCGCAAACGTACTATGGATATTGAGGACATTCTACCGGAGCAGTGGTACGGTGATTTAGAGATGACGAACATGAAAAAATCCAGAAAATTATCAGATGTCGTTCGAACAACCCAAAGATCGTCGTCGCCGAAAAAAATCAATGATTCAAATATAAACGTTCGTTTGAACCTAAATTCAACCGAAAACCAAAAAATCGATGTTATCCCAGCAGCACAGGAGCTTGCATTCAACGAACAGATCGGCGCCAGTAATATTTTAAAGATGGAGGAAACCGGATTTCCCCAAGAGTTCAATGAATTAATCGTGATGGATCTCTTGTCGCGACTCAGCAATAACAATGAAATCACAGTTTCTATGAAACATGTTGAAAAATCCTTTTCAAATAGAATGGTTGCAGCTTCCTTCTTTACAATTGTATTATGTAAGTACTATTTTCTTTTTTCTTTAATCAGACTACAAAAGTGGCAATACTAAAAAATGGTTAAAATTACAGCGCTGATTGCCAAACAAATGGTACGGGTAAGCAAAAACGAAAGGAATGAAATCGTTGATATAGAACTACAATCGTAATGATTTGAAAATATGAATTTGGGCTGTCATCTGTAGCAGATAGATGAGTAAAATATAAACCATTGTTTAATGTATAGTAAATCAGATGGGATTTATTCAATACCTGCTTACTACAACTGGTTCACAATGAAATTGAGTGAAAATAAATTACGTGAACTATAAATAATTCTACCTCTCCTTCTACCTTGTACAATCAATAATTCAACCCAAACAATGCATTAAATCCTAGCAAACAATGATCGCTTGAGATACTAAATAATGGTTTCCGAGATTTAAAATCGTTTTGAAAAGGCTGTGAAAATGCAAAGAAAAAGTCGACGAAGAGAATTTATCAATATTACTTAGGACGTCATGCGTTATCTGCCTTGAATAGATCTTCAAGTACAATTTATTACAAACCGATGGACTGTGCCAACCCGGAGTAGACATGTAATGTCACGAACCCAATACACGCAGTGACAAGAGCCTTCAAAGCAAGTCCAAACCAGGGTCCAGTAGACAATGCTTGAAGTGTTCCTTCGAGCCAAACGCCACGGAAGGAAATTGTAATAAGCAGTACAATGACCAGTGGTACAAACTTCTTATCGAGATCATGACGAGAGAACAACCATAACAATGTGGCAGTTGTCAAGTGTTGCCCCAACAGAATATTCGATTCCAAACATCGCTGAATGTATATCCATGAAAATTCCGCTCCACGGGCTCCGACCCACAGCATCAGACCACGTGATAGAATCACCTCAGCAGTGGCCCAGCCAAGTCCAGCAGTAATCAACTTACTGTGACCTTTTCCAGGGATTTTGGAAAGCACGAATGCCAGTCCCAGTAGATCTACCAAGTCAACACTGCACCGGAGAAATTCCTGTATAAGATAAAATATTAGAACATTCTTCAAGTCCAATCTACATATCTGAAACACACCGCAATCAAATTGAATTGACCTTCTCCCGTGAAACTATCCGTGTCGGGAAAGAATGTTGCTAATACTAACATCTTACACAGTTGTGTAAAAATGTAGATTCCACCGGCTTGAATACATTTCCAAAAAGCTCCATATTCCGATCTATTGGATTGATGAAATATAATTCAATTAACCCAGTACAACTTCAACAGCAGACCGTATTGGGTATATGAATACTTACAAGCCTGAGTATTTATAGGTCATATAATATGGTACGTAGACTAGTGCAATACAATTACCAAAATGATAAAGAGTCATTTTTGAGCAATTTCAAAATCTAATTCTATAATTTATAACAATATTTTTAACAATAATTTTAGCCTCGAAATGGAACAAACTTGTGAACGGTGATAACGAGGATAGTGAATGACTGACTACCAATGACATTTTGAATATCCCTGTGGCTGAAGTTTGTTTCCCGTACACCATCGATTCACTCTACCCAGCGACTGAGTAGAATTGTTTTCTTTCACGCAACAAAAACAGCAGTAGAAACTACCATTTCGAGGGTTAAATTAAGCGCAAACACCAACAAATTTCACCTGACTATAAATGCGTTTGATTTTACCATGTCTGCGATTAGATCAACCATGGTGTGCGGTTGATATCAATATGAGGTCTGTCAAATATACCACAAATATTGACGGTTTTACCATAAAAGTAGTAAATTTGACTGAAATTTCATGGTAGTTTTAAAGATAGGCATAGTCGGGTAAAATGGTAGTTTTTACAACAAGATTTTTTTCTGTGTAGAAACTACCATTTTCAAGGGTTAAAGCGCAAACACCAACAATTTTCATCTAACTATAAATGCGTTAGATTTTACCATGACTGCCATTGAAGTCACCCATCACGGATACAAATTTCGTCCATTTAAATTAAAAAATATCGGTGTTCAAATTGAAACATAAGAAATATTTAAAGTAAATAGAAAGCATGTTTCGAACGAAAATAACAATTTTTGAATCAAATTCAAAGCATGTTAATTTCAACAATACATTCATCGGGTACGTGAATTTTAACGTGTACCTCCCTCTCCAGAATGTGAGGCCGAGGCAAGCTTTCGACATACGCAACATGAGACAATCGTCACATTAATCGGTAGGTTATTTGCTCGATTCTTGGCATTCAAGCCAAACCAAGTATTAGAATAACCCTGATTCGTAGAATAAATAAAATAAATTTAGAATGCAATCAGTAAAATCCAAATATAATTTAAAAACAATAATTATTTATTCTTGTTTCAAAAATTTGTACGTTTATTCTTGTCATTATTATTTATTTATTTACATGGCATAACGTCACAATACTATAACATAGCCTGATACACAATATCCCTCCATAATGCCCGATTCGTGGCTGCTCCTCTCCAATCCCTTGGACACCTTGTACCCCCTAGGTCTTGCTCCACCTGGTCTGACCATCTTGTTCGTTGCGCCCCACGTCGTCTTGTACCAACCGGATTCCCGTCGAACACAATTTTTGCAGGATAGTTGCCCGGCATTCTCGCAACATATCCTGCCCAGCGTATCCTCCCAGCTTTTGCCACCTTACGAGTACTGGCTTCTTTTCATTAATATGTTTAAAATAAACATAACATGATTTTTATTGCAAACATCGATGTCACTTGGTTTTAAACATATAATATGTTTAAAATAAAGTAAGTTTATGTTTGCGGCCAGAATAAAATAAGTTTATGTTTGGGTTTACCTGGAATATGTTTGTTATGACGGTTTTTTTTTCTGCGTGATGGTGGGGTTGATATCAATATGAGGTCTGTCAAATATACCACACATTTTGAAGGCTGTACCATAAAAGTAGTAAATTTGCCTGAAATTTCATGGTAGTTTTGAAAATATACATAGTCGGGTAAAATGGTAGTTTTTACTGCAAGAATTTTTTTCAGTGTTTCTCTTTTTCTCACACGGAAATGTTACTCAATTTTCGTAAACAGTGGATCAACTCAAATATAGAGTTGATCCACTCTTTATGAAAAACCTTCAGGAGAGGGAGATGCCGCTTTCAGAGACACTCTTCCAAATACACCTGTCCATTTATGGTGCTTGCCGTAAGGGAAGGTGTGTTCGGCTTTCCGCAAGTACAAATCGCTTGCCAAATTAAGAACTTCTTGGCGAACTTCAACATCTTCTGTGTCCGGAGTTCTCAGTCAAACGTTCTTCGAACCGTTGTATGATACCAGACATCGTGGAATTCACGATTCCCAACTTTTTCCGATTGCACGATGCGACAGATCCTTATTCGTGCAAAACTTTTTCGCACATGCACTGTTCTTTCGTCACCATCTCGAAAACTTTTGCGCACTTGATGAAATCAACTGACAGAGCGTAAAAAATACATATTAATGGAAACGCAAAATTTCATTTAATTTTACCCAATTGATCAAGATTTGAGTGTGTTCGGATTTCAAACGGTACACCCTTTACCTAGCCAGATTCTTTTTCTTCCATCCAAAAGCATGTTAGAAAATAATTTAATATGGGGACTTACTTTTTTTCCACCTTCAGGCTTACCCTGGGATTCAGTGTCGAATATTGGCTCCGAAGGGAATTGGGCGGAAAAACTTCCCATACAAACCGTTACCAGGCCAAGGTGGAGCAAACAAGGAGTGAAGAGAAGAAGGAATCAGTAGTTCGAAAAAGAAAAGTGGGTTAAATTTATAAGAATAAGGCAGGGAAAATTACCGTAATCTGCAAGGCGCCAAATCCACAGGTTAATCGGCGGGTCGATCGTCCGCTGTATCCCGATCTCGATCACTTGATCTGCCGACGTTCATTCGGCCGTGGCGGACACCCAGGCCGTTGCCAGCACGATGTCCAAAACGCCACCTGGCACTAAATCGGTTGTCACCCGCGAATCCCACTTAAACACTTTCCTACACGAAACGTAAGAAGAAGAAAACCGTTCATTAGAACGAAATCGCGCACTCAACTCCACTCGATATGTTGCTTTTAATTTTTACCTTATTTAACTGCCGACCCCGGCGAATAAAAATACATTCCTCATCGAACGCTGAAGAGCTTCGGTACAGTTTTTTTTCGCACTCCGTATTGCGTTACTCGACCCGTTTTTAACACGCGGTCATTGTGTCGAAATCAAGCCGAGCATTCTTTAAGGGAAGCAGGCATTCCCGGCCGAGTCCGACGGATGCTCTATCCAGCCAGTACCCTCTTCAACCACCCGAGGGAGAAAGCGTAACCCCACAATCATCATCGTAGCAGGGAAGGTCATCGCTTTACCACAGCCGGTGCTTTGTTTCGAGCAATAGCAGAAAGTGCTACAGCGGCACAGGCAATAGCAAAATAACAGCAGCGTAAGGAGCAAGTAGCACATTTTTGTTGTTTTTGTTCCCACTGGTAGTTTTTTGTGTATCTCTCCCCCATATAGTATAATCGTTGTCTGTAGGTGGGCTCAAAAAAAATCTGATTTCATTTTTTTTATTAAATTTCATCAGGTCAGCCGAAACAAACTGCGTGTTACTGCACCTACGAATATGGAAGGTAAGGGACGACTTCCAAATTCAGCTTCATCTAACATTGACATTCTGGAATGCAAACAATTGCATGCAGGATCAATGGTAGATGGAAAAAAGACGTATTCACCGTCGGACTCGCTACAAGTGACCTTCGCCGGATCAGTTCTTCCAAAATTTGTTGAAATTGATAAGGTTTTTTTTTCCAGTGCGCCTTTTTGTACCAAGTGCACACAGTTGGGTCATACGGCTTCTTTTTGCGACAACAAGCCCCGTTGTGGCAAATGTGGCCAAAGGCATATAGAGGATGCTTGCCAACAAGAAGCAACAAAGTGTGCTATTAAATAGATTACTATTGTGGCAAATAGCCTCTCCAAGATTTGCAGAACTGCCCCGTGTACAAGAGGCGCACTGGCTATGTGAGACGTTCCATATAAGAACACTCCAAACAGACGTATACAGAAATGTTAAAGTCGCAAAACGGAGCGTCTGCATCGTCTGTATCAGCCGCTTAAAATGAAAATCCTTTTTTGAATTTGTCTTCCGACGAATTGAACTCTGACGTAGCCGATAAGAGTGGATTTTCGGAGGTACACGCCCCCGGTAAAAGAAAGCCCACTAGTTCCCCGGGTGTGCGCCGGAAACTAATTAAAACCTCTCTCAAAAGCTTACAAAAATGGAGAATTTTAACATTATTCGCCTGGACCGTGATGATTCATATAGTGACGTACTTTTGGGGATCAAAAAGTGCTACCCCTTCTATAAAATCTCACTCTCAATAATCTCAGGCATTGAAATCGTCGCTTGCCAAATCAATGTAAAGAATAAAGACCTTTGCATGGCTTCTGTCTATGTCCCTTCGAGGACATCAATAAACCGCCGTCAACTTTGGAGTTCAGTAACATTACTTCCATCTCCAGTTCTGATTCAGAGGGCGATCGGAAATGCCACGGTACTGTTTGGGGCGAACAATACGATGACAACAGATCTGCTCGAGCGGGTATTTTCTATGATTTATGCGACGATTTCAACTTGACCATCTTGAACACTGGGTAAGCGACACGAATAGCAAAACCTCCTGCCAGGGAGAGTCGACTTGACATATCTTTGTGCTCTAATTCACTATCATTAGATTGTCTATGGAAGGTAATCAATGATCCCCATGGTAGTGATCACTTACCAATAATTATCTCAATCACAAATAGTTTTCAAAAAACAGACCAATCCATGTCAATCCATGTTCCTTATGACCTCACGAGGCATATCGATTGGCAACATTTTGCATCGGCGGTAACCCTTGATATTGATTCTACCGATCCTCTTCCACCATTAGAAGAGTATCGTTTCCTTTCCGAACTGATGTACAAAAGTGCATTAGAAGCTCAGAAACGACGTGTTCCAAGTGCATCCCTCAAAAGAAGACCCGCCACCCCTGGATGGGATGACGAATGCACTAAGTTGTATCTTGAGAAATCTGATGCGTTTAAAAATTATCGTAGGCATAAAACATGTGAGCTTTTTGATAAGTACCTCAAGGTTGGAAAAAAGCTTAAAAACTTACTCAAAGCAAAGAAACGCAATTACTGGCGTTCGTTTGTAGATGGACTATCTAGAGAAACCTCGATGACAACGCTTTGGAGAAAGGCTCATCCTCCAATGAGAGTGAAGAATATTCCATGCAATGGATATTCTACTTCGCTAAAAAGGTTTGTCTAGACTCTGTCCCAACACAACCGAATTTACGGGATACCACCCGAAGTAACGGTTTTCTGGACGTACCATTCACAATGTTGTAATTTTCAATGGCACTTCTTTCATCAAACAACTCTGCTCCGGGAAGGGATATGATTAAATACAACCTTCTAAAAAATCTCCCCGATATCGCTGAAAGACGATTACTGAACCTTTATAACACTCTCTTGGAATTAAACATAGTTCCACCCGCATGCAGACAGGTTAAAGTAAAAGCCTGGGAAACCAGCGTCTGATTACAATTCTTACCGTCCGATCTCTATGCTATCATGTTTGAGGAAATTGTTAGAAAAAATGATCCTATCAAGACTTGACCGTTGGGTTGAATTAAACAACCTTCTATCAAATACGCAGTTTGGTTTCCGAAAGAGCAAAGGAACAAACGATTGTTTAGCGTTACTTTCAGTGGTTTGCCAGGAATTTTAAATAATTTTTTGTATAATTTACTGCCAGAAAAACAAATGACCTTCGATCTAGGTCAACTAACAACTTCCAGAATTAGCTACATGGACTTACCCCAAGGCTCATGTTTAAGTCCCTTACTTTATAATTTTTATGTTAAAGATATTGATAACTGCTTGGAAAATAGATACACGCTAAGACAACTTGCAGACGATGCTGTGAACTCCTTTAGAGGTCCACGTGCGAAAATCTTGCAAAGACCATTGCAAAATTCCCTAGATAATCTGTCCATCTAGGCCAGAAATTTGGGGATCGAGTTTTCACCGCATAAAACCGAATTGGTAGTGTTTACTAGAAAGCGGTTCCCAGCCCAACTGCGTCTCAAGCTGTTGGGAAGAGATTTTACCCAATCTTTGACCTTCAAATACCTTGGAGTCATGTTTGATTCAAAATGCACTTTGAGTACTCTCATTGCGTATTTGAAACAGAAATGTCAACAAAGGATCAATTTTCTAAGATTAATTTCCGGGACATGGTGGAGTGCTCACCCGGAAGACCTCATTAAACTCTATAAAACAACTATTCTTTCAGTTCTCGAATATGGCTCTTTTTGCTTCCTCTCGGCAAGAAACAGCCACCTCATCAAATTGGAACGCATTCAATATCGTTGTTTACGTATTGCCCTTGGCTGTATGCATTCAACGCATAATATGAGCCTGGAGGTTCTGGCAGGAGTGAAACCCCTACAGAACCGCCTCTGGGAGCTCTCATCTAGAATACTGATCAAGTGTGGAATCAGTAACAACCTTGGGATTGAAAACTTCGAAGAAATGCTCGAATTGAGTACCCAGTCTAGATTCTTGCGAATCTATATTAACTATATGTCATCCTTACTATTAACTATAGTCTTCCTTGCTATAATTCTCCTAGTGTTCGCTTCCTCTATCACAGCTGCTCCATTGATTATGATCTCTCCATGAAACGGGCTATTCATGGCGTTCCAGATCAACTTCGACTTATTTTAATTCCCCATTTTTATTAAAAAGTACCAACATGTCAATTGCAATAGAAGAATTTTCACTGATGGGTCGCGCATTGATGTATCCACTGGATTCGGTGTCTACTATGAATACTCATCTGCCTTCCGAAAACTTCAGGGACCTTGTTCCATGTATGTTGCTGAGCTGGCAGCAATCAATTTCGCATTGGGAATAATATCCGACTAGCCCATAGACCATTATTTCATCTTCTCGGATAGTCTCAGTTCTATTGAGGCCCTCCGATCGATGAAAACAGTGAGGCACTCATCTTACTTTCTTTCAAAAATAAGAGAGCAGATGTGTGCGTTGGTCGAAAGATCATTTAGGATTACCTTTGTATGGGTCCCCTCACATTGCTCAATTCCAGGCAATGAGAAGGCGGACTCTCTAGCAAAGGTGGGCGCACAAGAAGGCGAGATTTTTGAAAGAAGAATTCCACATTATGAATTTTTCCCATTAGTACGTCAGAGTTCTCTTCAAAGTTGGCAAAACGCTTGGACAAGTAATTCTCTTGGGCGGTGGTTACATTCCATTATTCCAAATGTTTTGTCGAGATAGTGGTTCAAAGGTCTGGATGTAAGTCGCGGTTTCATTCGTGTGATGTCAAGACTTATGTCCAACCACTACTCGCTAGACGCACATCTCTACAGAATTAACCTCGTCGATAGCAACATATGTAGGTGCGGAACCGGTTATGATGACATCGATCACGCAGTTTGGTATTTCCCGGATAATGATGCCTCCAGAGCACGACTATTGAATACTCTAGTGGCCCGAGGTAGACAACCCTTCCGCGAGGTAAGAGATGTTTTGGGAATGCGTGATCTCCCCTACATGCAAGCGATCTATGAATTCCTTTGTTTGTCTGACCTCAATGTGTAATGTCATCACCCCCTCCCCACCACGCTAGTAAATTCCCCGCCATTGTGTCTCAGCTATACTTTCCTCTTGTTTCCGAGCTACTTGTACCTGCCCAGAAAGCTATTGGTCAACCATCTGCGCCTAGCTCCTGAAATGGGCTATATGAACCGAGGACTTGATTGCAGCCGCAGCCATGAGCAGCAATTATTAACTTAAAAAAGTTACCTGCCTAGTCCCTTCCAAGCGACAATGTGACCTATCAACCTCAAGCCAGCCACGAGTAATTGGTGCCCCACACAGAAAAAAATCTTGTTGTAAAAACTACCATTTTACCCGACTATGCCTATCTTTAAAACTACCATGAAATTTCAGTCAAATTTACTACGTTTATGGTAAAACTTTCAACATTTGTAGTATATTTGATAGACTTCATATTGATATCAACCGCACTATGGTCGATCTAATCGCAGGCATGGTAAAATCAAACGCATTTATAGTCTGGTGAAAATTGTTGGTGTTTGCGCTTAATTTAACCCTCGAAATGGTAGTTTCTACTGCTGTTTTTTTTTTTGCGTGCACTTACTACCATAAAGCAAATCATTGTAAATAACAAAATTGAATATCGGCTCCACAAAGTGTCACACACGTCTGAGCCTTACAAATAAACGAACTAAGTAAAAAAAAACAGCTAACATACCATAGAGAACGCGACGCGATGAGCGATTATCATGCGACCAACCACTGCATGCACTGGTTCGTCGCTTGGCTTTCGCGCGATTTCAAGCCAAACATTGCATTAGGTCCTATGTTACATTTGTATCAAATTGAAAAAAAAAACAAATGTTTTTAAAGTTTTATTATTTTCAAATCGCAATTGTAACTCAATCGTTTAATCTGATATTTTGGCATGGTTTTCAACGTAAGAATTTTTCAGGATTACAAAGAAAATATTGCTCTTGAAGTTTATGATGATCTAGTTCACTCGTTGTCCCTTGTGCATGAACGAACAACTTTTCCTTTTGTTTGTCAGAGCGATTTCCCTTCGGATTTCCTTGGTAGGAATCTGAAGTTGACCATCAGAATATGAAGTTGTTGAATGTCACCAAGTTGACGTCTATCTGCCCTTGTTTGTAGCAACTCTACTGTAGCTTGAAGTTCGTTGGTAGCTTTTCTACTTAAAGGTGTTACGATCAAAATTTATTCAAACAGTAATGTGTTTGAGTTGATCAAAGTTTTTATTAATAACTCAAATTCTTTTTGTTTTTCAAGTTCAGTTAATACAGAATACAGGAGAAATATTCAGCTAAGCTTCCTTTTTACCGAATGCAAATTGCCGGGTCTTTCGTTTAACACCTGCCATAAGATTTTGTACAGTCTTGAACTGTTTCTCGCTCACAACAGCTTTTTGATTCTTCTTAAGGTTTCACTTGACGATGGCCCAATATTGTTCGATTGGGCGGAGCTCTGGCGATTCTTGTCCTTGGGCACCACTTGAACGTTGTTGGCAGCATACCACTCCATGGCCTGTTTTTCCGTAATGGCAAGATGCCAAAAACGGCCAAAATAGAACGAAACAATTGTGTCGCTTCAAGAAAGGCAGTAGACGTTTTTGGAGGCAATCGCTCAGATAAATTTCCTGGTTGACGGTTCCGGTCGCATTGTATACGTTGCTCTTCAAGCCACATGTACAGATGGCCTGCCACATCAAATATTTCTTCGCGAACTTTGACTGTTTAATGTGCTTGAAAATATCTGCCACCTTTCCCCGTCTGGTTACCGTATAAAATTGATGTCCAGGAAGCTGTTTAAAGTCTGCCTTGACGTTAGTTTCATCGCAATCGAACTTCGTCAGCATCTTCGTGCACAACTTTCGCGATCATGCTTTGGCCGACGTGTTTTGTTTATCGTCGCGATTTGGAGTCACCACTTTCTTGCTTTCGATTATGCACCCCCCATTCCAGCTTTCCTGGCTGTTGACAAACGCTAGCCGAACACTTTTAATACGTTGATAACGTTGGCGTGAGAGTTGTTTGGATTTTCGCCATTCACGTGCAAAATTTAGATGCGTTGCTTCTCTTCCTTCGACGACATTTTGATAACTGAAGTGCTAATCTCAAAATCAAAATAGAGGCATGATGCTGCACGCACACATCTTCAAAATGAGGGGTGTGCAAAATTTGTTAATGCACGATGAAAGAAAATGCGTCAAGAGATCGCAGCAAGCCGTGCTTGGAAACTGACTCATTTTTGTTTTTGCTGCATCCTTTTCGCGAAAAATACAATCAAAAATATATTCGTAATTCAACCTAAACGAACAGTGAAATCATAGAATCTCCACGTGTTTTGTGTACGATGTAGTGAATTATAATCGATTCCCTCTCGAAATTTGTGATGGTCGGTAGTTTTTCCCCGTTTATTTTTGTTTTTTGTGCTTCGCCCCCACACCCGGAGGAAGAGTTAATATCAGCTTAGTTGTGTTTGTTACTGCTGTTAGTATTGTGCCACGCTGACATAAATGACAAAATTTTAGTATTTTTCAGCTTTTTCGCGAGTGAATTTATGATTATAAGCCGTTTAGAAGTCGATATAGAGTCGGCTCATAGCGGGGGATTTTGATTATTGACAGAGTGTGGAGAGAGAAAAAAGAAAACCAGTGCAATGTAGAAAACGGCCATTTGCTGGTCAGAAGCAAAGAACGAAGCTAACGCGCATGCGTGTGTGAGTGGCTGGCATATAATTTCAGATGCACTCATCACGTGGAGTACAGATGGATGGAGAGCTATGAAGTTTTTTTTGCACAATGATTGTGATTTTCAAGTTAAATTTCTTCTCGGGAGTGCTTTTTTTACTAGTGATTTTCATTGTATTGCATTTGTACGCGAAGTACTAATTGAATTCGGGCTGTTCCATTCAAAAAAGATGATGAAAATATGTGCCGAATAGCGGAGTGCTACTTCTGTGGAGACATAACGATACTGCTAAATACGTGCCATCCTCAAAAGAGTAAGATTTGATTATGGAAGTGTATGCACAGTACCTATATCCATTTGATGTTTGTAGTGTTTGTATGCGGGGCTTGTTGCAAGTTCGTTTAACTGCAAACATTTTTCTTCCATAATAACACTGCCGGACGGTGAGCGTTGGATTGCACACACACACACACACACACACACACACACACACACACACACACACACACACACACACACACACACACACACACACACACACACACACACACACACACACACACACACACACACACACACACACACACACGATTAAATGAAATGCGTCAAGTTTAAGTCGACCAAATTTTGATCGAAACACCTTTTAACTCGTTAAGCAGTAGCGGATTTCCAACTGAGTCTTTTGTTGTGCTTAGATCATATGATCTATCAGATTTTGGACTGCCAAACCATAATCCACAATCGATTTCAAATTATGCGCTTTCGGAGGTGGCGAAACCTGTACGCGCTTGACGAGTGCTTTGATGAGAATTTCTGGTCTACCATAAAGCATTCGAAGTGTAGATATACCGCTATCGACTGATGAAGGCAGCAATAGGCGGCTTCTAACAGAGTCCAGCGCAGTTCCTCGAAGGCATTATTGGAGCCTGGCACAATTTTCAGGGTCACTGTAACCACAGACTTGAGTGAAGTTGATGAAGCCACTGTAAAGTATCAAAAAAATGGAAAAAAAAATGGCAAGTCTCGTGGCATGACTTGTCGAGCTGCAAGCTGTGATGTTGTTGGGCCGGGCGGAAGGATGGTAGTTCTGTGATTTCCTTGACGTGATGTGATGTGATTGTATCCCGAATTCTTCATTTCACGGTGTGTAAATACCGTTGCAGTATTCAGAAGCTGGTAGTCGGTGCTTGCTCTATTGTTGTGAGTACATGGTAGATGTGTACTTTCGTGAACAATCATTGTTCTTACGTCCATTGGAGTTTTTGTTCTTCAGCAAAGTTAGAGATGAAATGGGCTTCAAATGGTGAGTTGACAACTTCGAAGGAGGGTGCGACCGACCTCTCGTCCTCACAAGTTCCTACCTCACGCCTCCACGAGTCATATGATCACAAAAGACTGCCAGCTGAAACATGGAGACGCTGGTTGGCGTAGCCTGGGCAATGTTGTCAATCTGACAATAGCGAAGTGAGGGGGTGCGACCGAAGATCTTATACCTTTAAATCATATTCTATATTTTCTATTCTAATTTTACTAATAATTTCAGCACGCTTTGGAATCATCTTTGCATTCCAAAACTATGTAAGAGCCGGGAGCAACATGTCAGGCATCAAAGGCGGAATTTGTATCTCAGCATTTCAGCATACCATTTTATTTAAAATTGCACTTCTGAACTTCAACTATTATATTCATAAAAGGCTGGCATGTGCTTATACGTAATGTAGGATTATATTTTAATGTTGTGTTTGTGGTATTATGGTAAGATAAGCCATTTCTTTCAGAAATTATCCCACCGGACTCTTCGTTCACTCTATCTTTGAAATGTTGCTAGAACAGTATAAAGAAAAATATTACAAATATTACTATGTTTTGTAAAATAATATCTTTTATTGAAGTTCTATCTCAGATATTTGGAATGATCTATTCTGTTTTCAGCTTTTCCAGGACTAGAAGGATAGTGATACATATCTAATTTTTATTTATTTTTCAGTAACAATACATTGGTAGTATCATTCAAGTTTGAAATTTGAATGAATTGGCATGTTTGTCTATAATGATATCCTAATATTGTGTGTACAAAATATACTAAATATTAAATAACATATAACGGGGAAAGGGAGGGACCATCAGGGCACCCAAGTAAAACGATTTGGATAGGGAGCATGGGACTGCCTCCTCCCTATTGTTAACATTTCGTGGAACGAGGGCGGGCTCTTCGACCCCATCTATTGGGTTTATTCTGTCAATCGAGGGCTCGATTCTAGTGCTGTGAGTGTGAACTTGCTTTTGGAAGGAGATTCTCTTCCCTATATTCGCGGGTTTCGCGTAAGTGTCTCTGCTTACGGGCCCGCCCAAACGTTTTTGGCCCTTCATACAGGAGCTTGATGATCACAAACAATAATAGAATCCTGATCAAATCGTTTTTCAGATTATTCCACTGCTATGGAAAGTTTCCTTGCTGCAATAGATGGTAGTATTACATCATCATCATCATCATTCAGCAAAGTTAGAGCTGAAATTTTCGACCCACTCTTGGCATAGGCTTGCTTATCCAACTTCCTTCAAACAGATTGTGTTTCGAAGGCAGGAATTGTGGAGGGTCGTTCTTTGTAGACGGTTTCCGTAATCTCATGGATTCCAATCTCATGCACTGAATTCCACTCGGCATCTCTTTCCCTTTCCGGGTGTACGGTGCTCTCTTGCTCCAACCATTTTACTAGTTGATTTCGCTTCGAATTCGCACTTACTTTGCTTCGGATACTGGCCAAATCATCCAGCCCCACATCATTATTTCGAATCGCTCCTTCAAATATCGCTCTTCTTCTCCCAACTTTTTCATTCTGAGTTGATTCTGCTGTTCCAGAAGCTGACGCAGATGTATACGCTTTAACCGTCGAACCTGAACCGATCGCCTCTACGGCTTGTCGCTTACAATTTTCACACGTCCATGACCGATTCGAACCAGCTATTGCATAGAAGAAGCCTGCACATGCTCAATGTTCCCATGCACTGCATGTGTCACCATATTATCGGCTTCATCTGGTTTTATGCACTTCTTGCAATGCCTGAGTTCCGAGGAATTTTGCATTTTTGTCAGGTTGTTTTCAATCCTACTCCGGGATTAAAAATCTTTGAAGTATGCTCAAAACTCCGTGGGAAAACTCGATTAAACACCGTTTTTACAGTTGCCAATGTAGCAGCTTCAAAACTGAAATTTATTTTGTTAAATATTATTATTACATATAGATATGAAAGGGTTCTTAAATTTTCAGTATTTTTATCGTTTTTAAATCGAGATTCCTTTACCGCCTCGGATGCAGAAATATTTTTAGAGGTTTTAATTTTTAGTAAACTTATCATTAACGTATGGAGTACAACTATTGAATTTAATAATAGGTTTGAAACGCATCCTTTTCCGGTTCACTTCACTCTGTCCCCTCCTTTGACGTGGTGTTGAGGGAGTGCTCGATAGCAGTTTTGAATAGTGGTTGTTCAGTTGTTCATCGTGGAGCCTGCACTTCCCCAACTTGTGCCAATAGCTCTAACCATCGGTGATAGGTTTGTCCCAATTCGTTCCACTTCTCCAGCTTCTGCATAAGAATTTTCCCATGGATCGTATAGTGCGAGAGGTATCCTAGGGGATCGAATAACCTCATGACTAGTTCCAGCACCTGTCTTTTTGTGGGTGTTACGCATCCGTTGAGAAGCTTACTTGATTACTCAAGCATCAAATGTGAAGATGTCTTTGACTGGATCCCAGAATAATCCCAATACTCGGTCGGCCGTTCCCTGCTTGTCCGATGTAATAGGCTTCCCTGATGAACCCGTTTCCGTTTCTCCGATTGCGTCGAGGACTTCAGGTGCAGTTGATTTAAACTATCTGAATTCAAAGCCTGCCGCAGCATGTATAACTTTTACTTGTTCTGCGAGCTGCACGGCTTCTTCCACCGTATCAGTGCTATCGAGGAAATCGTCCTCATAATGATTTTCAATGATAGCTTTGGCAGCCCTTGGATGGGAAGAAACGTGTGCTTCGACATTCTTGTGTTTATGAATGGCGCCGAACATGGCCACATCCATGATGTATATTCCGATTGCTTCAGCTGGGTTGTTATTGCCGATATTGCTTATCCAGCAGGTTGGATCAGGATCTGGTGGAACATTTCATTTTTGCAAACAGGCGCGTTCATTTAGTTCATTTTTACTGTACTTATACAACAAATGTATAAAAGATAAAAAAAATACTAAAATTTGGAAATCACTTTTTAGTCACTACTTGGTCACTATTTGGTCATTATTTTTATTATTTTAGTCACTAAAGTCACTATTATTGATCCATAAATCTGCTATCAGCCCTGAAGCTAACAAGCTGCCAATAGTTTCTGAAGTTCAGGTATGAAAAAGCGTGAAAGGCTGTTAGTTTTTTTGGGCATTACTTGGGAACAAAACAAAACCCTCGTGAATATTTCACCGATTAAAACTTAAGCTGTGTACCAATTCGCGAATTAATTTGAATTTTACATACACTGAGCCAAGAAATATAGCAAAAACCATAATAATACCTTATGATTTTTTGCTATAAGAACTCTTTGTAATCTTTCCTCGATTATCTTATGATTTATTTGCTGTTTGAACCAGAATAAATTTCAACAACTAACCTTATGAAAAACGCAAAGACCATGGAGAAATTCGTTGGTTAACCTTATGAAAAGCATATGCGTTCACATAAGAAAATCATACATCGTTCAATATGAATTTTATGTAGCTTGTGCTCCATCACGGGCTCGGGATGATAATTTCTGAAGCATTTTGCAAATAAGACATAGGATTTATTATATATGCATTAAAACAAATGTAATGTAAACAAACGTCTTAACACGCCTTAACAATTATTTAAACTACTCAATATTCAATATTCCGCACGATGTGTTGGTGGCGGTAGGTTTGGGATTTTAGAAACATTCGATTGAGTTAGATGTTTCAACAGTTGACCAATGCGATTATCGATTTTGTTCGGTAGCTGTCGGTAGACGGGTGGTGGATCTGCTTGGGCTCGTTTACGGTTCTGGTAGTCTATACAAATCTATAGCTTTTCCAAAGCGACTTGACATCGATCCAATCCTGCGGAAGTGTGTCTGAAATTGGACAGAGTTGAGGAAAAACTCCTCCGATCCGAAATGACTCATAATTCTTACCTCCTTGCAAGCAACATATCGTTCTGAAGTCTCTCCAACCGAGCAACTTCTTGAATTCAATTATTATTCCTATATTATATCGTTACGCTAAACAAACGAAATCGGTTGGTCGTATTCCTTTCGGTGCTTGGTATTGTATTTGTAGTACTGTACCTTGGATGTTCCCGGATCTGTTCGACTGTTAACAGAACTTGGAATCGTAATCGACTGCTTTAAAGAGCTGCCTTTCGGCTGAGTTTATTTGAGGAGTCTCCTTGGTTGATCCACCAACTTTACCGCTGGTTTTCGGAGCGATTCCAGAATAGAACGATCCATGACTGTGATTGTGGAAAATGAGAGCAGCCTTTTTCTTTTTTTACGCATTGCTCTGAAGCTTCCACATTTTCATGAGCTTCACCAACATCCTGGAGGAAATGTGTGTATTTCGGTAGTCTGCTTGCAATTCCCTTAGCTACTTCTGCTTCAAGTTTTTCTACTTCGCTTGCTTCAGCTTACCCACATTCACCAGTTCCTTCTGAGCTACTTTCGCCACCAGCTGTTTTGATTATTGTCGGACCTGTATGTTAGATGGTTGAATCGACAAAATTGTTATCAAATAAAACACTCTCGCCAAACGAAAACTTACCTGTTCCAGCCGTGTTTTGCGCGGCTTTTCATTTTCGACCTTTTGGACACTTTCGAATGAATCTCATAATAGTGCATCCAAATTTCATAAGATACTTAATGAAAATGAAAATTCATCATTCTTCTATATTTCATAAGGTTAAACTTATGATTATCCTAAGGTTATTTGGTTGAGTGTAAACTTGACAGATGGAAAATAATTGATTAATCGATTAAAATACCTTTCTTATAGATCGACAAACTTTCGATAAGGTGTCTGTCAAAATTGATTTGCCGTCTGACAGAAATAAGTCAGCTCGAGTAGCAGACTTAATCGATTATTTTCCATCTGTCAAGTTTAAGTGAAAATTAAAATTAATTCGCGAATTGGTACACACCCTAATAAATTTTGTATAGTTATTTTTCTTAACGACCTATTTGAGGTATCATCCAGAAATTGTTGGAGGATTTGTGATATAGGCCAGTATCGACTTAAAAAGTAGACAGGTTACGGAATTTTGTTCAATATTACCAAGCGGAATTTTGACAATTGATCTGCATGGAACCAAATGTCACCTTCACTAACGGAATAATCAAGCGGGATATTTTTCCGTAAGTAAAAGTGACAGCTCCCATTAGTTTGCGTGGAAACCTTACAAATTCCAATTTTATTTTTCGTTGTGACGACTAGTGTTCTACTAGACGTCGGCCGTGATATCGCTAACCGAACGATACACTACGTTTGGTTGTTGGTTCACGAATGTTTATTTGATTCTCTAATTTTGTTACAAGTCTCCTAACTGGAGACACTTGAAGCGCCAATAAATAAAATGCTATGTACAACGATCACCAATCAATGTTCGTTGTCCATGCGAAAGAGGGAAAGATAGAGTCCCTCGAAAATCCATGACTGTACACTTGGTAACAGCATGGTTCAATGAATTAGTAATGCGACACTTCTGTTTGTCGCCATAAATGCCAGGCATTGAACTGAAGGTTCGATGCCGGGTAGAATTAACCTTCTCAGCATGTTCCCACTGGTGTGGTCTGCTGGAAGTGCATAATTGGAAAGCATGGGAATGATATGTGGGATGCACATGACACACCATTTCCCTACGGGCCAAAAGATTAAGTGTAATTGGTTCGGCTTAGCTTCAAATGTCTCTCACAATTTTGTTTGCTTCTGATTTTTTCCTTAAAAAAAATGTTGTTGTGTAAAGTGTCTATTGCTTTCACCCCTTCCTAATAGCGGAGGGTGTTTTTTATATAAATGTATTTTTTTGTTTTACGATTTTTTTTTTGTTCTTTTTTTTATTTGTTTTTGTTTCTTGTTTTTCTTGGTTTTATAATGGTAGTTTTGATTTTTTTATATAAATGTATTTTTCATTGTTATTACGCATATTTCTTTATTGTTTACTTTTTTACTATCCTTGTTTTATGTATTTTATGTTTTTTCATTCTGTTTTATATAGTGATGTTTGTGTTTTAAAGCTTGCTTCAGATAGAATCGGAACAAAAACAATTGCCTGTATTTCAGTTATTTATTATTGAATTCAAGATCTTTTTTATACAAATGTAGCGTTTTTTCATACTTTTAAGAAAAAATACGGATAAAATTATTCGTCACGGTTTCGAAGGAATTCTCAGATTTTTCCTGTAACACGGCTCATTAGGCGGCGCACACCTTCTTCGTCCATCGTTTTAGCTATCTTATTCCACCAGGTCTTCATCTGATTGATGTCTTTGACAACCTTTCCCTTTGCCTTGAGTCTCCTCTTCATGATTGCCCAGTATTTCTTAATAGGGCGGAACTGGGGGCAGTTCGGTGGGTTAAGGTTTTTCGGAACAACCTGGACCCCTTTCTCTGCATACCATTCTTGAACGACTTTGCTGTAATGACAGCTTGCCAAAACTGGCCAAAACATTACGGGATGGTCGTGGGATCGAATGAACGGCAAAATTCGTTTTTGGAGACACTCTTTTTGGTATAGTTCCTACGTCATTGTCTTATTTGTAACGAAAACTTTCGTTTTTTTGCCAAAGCTGCAAATGCCCTGCCAAATCATGAATTTTCGTGCAAATTTGTCGGCAAAAACAAATTTAAATTTGGCTGGAACATCCCCCCGAGCCGTTGCCAAGTAACATTTTTGACCTGGGATTTGCCCGAAGTCAGCCTTGACATAGGTTTCATCGTCCATCAGAAGACACCCGTCGAACTTGGTCAGCACCTGGTCGTATAGCTTCCGAGCACGGATTTTGGCCACACTATTCTGTTTTATGGTCCGATTTGGCTGTTTGCTCGGTCGATACGACTTGATTCCTTCCCGGAGTCGAGTTCTCCTCACGGTACTATGGGCAGCACCGAATTTTCTGGCCAAATCACGGTCCGACAGATTGGGATTCCTCTTAATCGTCTTCAAAATCTTACCACGCAGTTTCCGGTCGACAGTTCCACTCCGACGATAGGCTTGAGGCTTCCGAATCGTCGTCAATGTTTCCTTATACCGTTTGATAACGCGCCATACGGTATTTCTGGGCAATTTCAGCTGTTTAGCTAGCCTAGATGCAGACCACAATGGATTTTCCAAATAACTGTGCACAATTTTTTCCCTTCTTTCGGCTTCCATGTTGATTGTTTACAAAGTACAGTTGATTTGCGGAATGTCAAAAATACATACATGAAGCTGACAAAATTCCCGACACGTGGGCGCCAAGAACTTCCAAATCCGTCCACCAGGAGCGCCACAATATGAGCAAAAGTTTGTTCCAATTCTAAATGAAGCAAGCCTTAGTTGTTTTATATGATAAGGACCACTATAAACTGGTTGTAGCTTATGTCTATTTTCAATTTGCAAATATACTGTGTCACCTATCTGTAAATCTGTGGGTGTAATTGTTCTGTTCATACTGTTTGTTCTTTTATCTTTTCTGTTTAACATTGTTTTCATGACATTAGCATGTGTGATTTGTAACCTGAATTTAAGTTCTTTTTGGTAGGAATCTAGATTATATAATGGATCTACTTGTAAGTTTTCACAAAAATCAAAAGCGTTAAGTTTTTTACCAAAAATAAGTTCAAAAGGAGTGAAGTTATGGTCTGTGCTTGGGGTTGTATTGTACAGGGGGTGCGACTCTATCTCAGATGCAAGATTTTTTTTTGTTATGCTTTTGTGCGATGTGCACACGCTTAGTAGATAGAGAGAAGATTTTAAAGATTTTGATGAAGATTTTAAAGATTTACTGAAAAAAGATGCAGCACGATGCAAGTTGATGGATTAAGATTCACAAGCTGAAACAAGATTTTTCAAAGATTGATTCGCTAGCGTGGGATTTTTCGATCATCTTGAATCTGGATTTAGATGTGTCGCACCCTCAGGTATTGTACGCAAAGCAATAAAATGGTAACCACTCGTCCCAATCGTCTGTGCGTTCGTTTGCGAACATTCTCAAATACTCGTTTAAGCATTTGTGATTGCGCTCCAACGCACCGATTGTTTGGGGGTGGTATGCTGTCGCACAGGTATGATTTAATTTAAGTAAACTGCATATTTCGTCGAATACTCCTTTCTATTCTGTTCCTTGGTCTGTTTTGATGCATTTCATGGGGCCGTATATCAGAATGCATTTTTCTACAACTGCTTTGGCAATTGAAACAGCTGTTTTATCTGGTACTGGAATTGCAATCACGTACTTGGAAAGATCACATTGCAGTGTTATTGCATAGCGGTTTCCTTTTTCAGTGAGTGCGAACGGTCCGATGGTGTCAATGGACACTATATCGAAGGTTTTGTTGGGCGTGGTAGTGACGGTAACTGGTGTTTTTACCGGTATCGCGTGTTTATTTATTTTACAAAGTTCACAAGACCTGACGTAATCTGAAAAAGTTTGTTTCATGTTTGGCCAGGAATATAGTGACTTTAGTTTTTTGTAGAGTCTATTTATACCTGGATGACCTCCAAGTGCGGAGTCATGATAATGTTTAAGTATATTTTCGGTTTCTACCGCTGTTGTTATTTCAACGGGTTTTTCGTAAATTACTATGGTAGCGTTCCTAAGAACAGCATTACCTAGGTTTTTGAATGAATTTATGTCTATATGATTAAATATGATATCATTTGTTTGAATTGCTAGCTTTTTTGGTAATATTTTTGTGTTATTTGTGTTATCGGCAGGCCTGCCATCGATAATTTCCATTGCTTTCTGTAATTCATATTTAAAGTTTTCGGGGTTTTGTATTGCGAGTGCTAACACTGGAGTTAGCCTCTTTCGAAATTTTTTATCGTATATTACCCATATTTATAAATGATTTATCTCTATTATATGAAAATGTTAATTTTGGTAAGTCGAATGCCTCCAAACTACCGGCAACTTCGTACACATGAAGGTGATCAGTCTCCTGTGCGTGAGGGTCAGATAATGTGGTAGCATTCTGTCTTGTCATGGATCTTGTTACTATATACATTTGTTTAAGTGTTTCAGACGTGATTTGTATTCTAGACAATGCATCTGATAATACGTTAGATTTACCTTTGATATATTCCACTTCAAAATTATATTCTTCTAAATTCCATCGCATACGGGTTAGTTTAGAGGATGGATTTTTAAGTGAGAATAAATATATCAATGGTCTGTGGTCGGTACGTATGGTAAATTTACGACCGTAAATATAAGGCCTGATATAGTTTATTGCCCAGTGAATCGCAGTCAGCTCTTGTTCTATCGTGGACTTGTTCGATTCACCTTTCGTAAATGCTTTGCTAGCAAATGCGACTGGTAACTCGATACTATCATGAATTTGAGCTAATACTGCTCCACAGGCTACTTTGGACGCATCTGTGATTATAATAAAGTCTTTTTGATAATCAGGAAATTGCAAAATCTAAGGGGACAGCAATTTTCTTTTCAAAATTTCAAAAGAAGATTGGCAGTTTTCATCCCAAGTGAAAGCTGTTTCCTTGCGTAGTAATTTGTTCAGTGGGTTAGTTATATCGGCAAAGTTCTTGATGAAGCGACGATAATAATTGCAAAAAGCAGCGAATCGTCGTACTTCATCTGCATTCTTCGGAACTGGATAGTTCACAATTGCCGAATACTTATTTTTGTCGAGCTGTATACCATCCTTCGAGATATGATGTCCTAGATAGGTTACCTCATTCTTGAAGAAATGGCATTTTGATGGATTTAATTTTAAGTTGTGTTTTCTTAATTGTAGAAACACTTTGCGTAAATTTTCGATTTGGTGATTAACTGAGCATTCTACTACGATAATGTCGTCTATGTAGAGGAATGCACAGTGTGGTGGGAGGCCACTCAACGCGATTGACATCATGCGTTGAAATGAGTTCGGGCTAATGTTTAGGCCGAAAGGGAGTCTATTAAATTCAAAATGACCTTTATCGGTGGAGAAGGCTGTAAATTTGGTTGAATTTTGGTCTAATGGGATTTGATGAAATCCAGACAGTAGATCAAGTGTAGTGAAGTATCGTGCACGACCTAATTGATCTAGAATTTCATCTATCCGCGGGAGTGGAAATTTGTCTGGGGTTATTTTTTTATTCAGTTGTCGGTAATCAATTACAAGTCGCCATTTTTTACCATCACTTGAGGATGATTTCTTTGGAACAAGTAAAATAGGCGAGTTGTAAGGTGAGGTTGAATTTTGAATTATTCCTTCATTGAGCATAGTCTGTACTTGTTCATTAATCTCATGTTTTTGAGACTCGGGTAATCTATAATTTTTAATATATATCGGTTTATGGTCATTGAGAGTGATACTTTGCTCGTAAAAATTGTTTTGTGATAGCAAATCACCTTGAAGTGAGAATATGTCATTGAACTCTATGCAAAGTTTTTCAAGTTTGTCCTTAATATAAGGATCGCTGTTTTCAAGTTTTAGTTCATCCTTCAATTTCTGAGCTCTTTCGCTAATATTTTCTTTATTTATGTTATTTGGAGTAGCACAATAATAAAAATTTGCTAGTGGTTCATGTCTAGGATGAAAATTTGCTGGTAATAAAACCTCTTTATTTGTAGTATTGATAATAGTTATTAAAAAAATCGGTTAAAATTATGTTTATTCTAACATGACAATTGCCTTTGTTCACTAGAGTATTGGTACAAAATACTCCAGGGCATATTTCTTCTGAGAAGATAACGCTGTTTTTAAGTTGTTTAATTATCTCACACCTAGCTGGTATAAGACTTAAGTTTACTTGCTTATTGACTATTGGAATCGTAAATGTTTCGAATAGGTGCGTCAGTTTGAGAAGCCAGGAATCATAATCTACATTGCACTTGTGATTTACATGAAAATCTCTCCCTAAGATTCCATCAGTAGGAATCGGGAAATCATTTTTTTCACATCGTCTGAGGTATTTTGATGTCATTTAAAATTATATTTGCTTGTGTAGTACCCATTGTACTTACATTTCCATGGCCAATTCGAATGATATCGCATTTTTGGCTAGGATAATAAATTTGAGTTTTTCTTAGTAATCCACATTTGACAACTGATATATCAGAACCGCAATCAACAATAAATGATAACTGCACATCTGCCATATCAATCATTAGCTGAACATAATTGGTGGCAGACACATTTATTGTGTATGCTGCCCCAATTGTACCCATAAAGGGTGGATATTTCCATTATTTATGTGTTCTGGTTGATGTTGTACGAATTGTTGTGTTGCTTGTTGAGGCATTTGTTGAGGATTTTGTGGAGGATTCTGGGTTTGCACATAATAAGTATTATGGCCCATTCCTCTTCCTCTAGATCTTCCATTTCCGCGGTGGTGGAATGATTGGTTCTGATCGCGATTGTAATTGTTTTGGTAATTACCACGATAACTGTGTCCCCGTCTATAATTTCCTCGCCCACGTGATTGGTAGTTAGTTCCTCTACCACGTGGTTGGAAACCGCCTCTTTTGGCAAACATGATTTGGGAAGTATTTTGGTGGTTTCCCGTTGATTCATTTTCCGTGATTTTTTCAACAGCAGCAGACAATGTATTAAACTGTCCTGCTTTCAGTATTAATCGTGATTCGCTGTTCTTTACTCCAGCTGCTAGGGCTTTGACGCCAGCCTTAACAGCCATATGGGATGCCGTATCGACTGGTACATCCTCGCTTATGTAAGCTCGTTCTAAGTCCATAGTGAGTTTTTCAATTTGCTCAGTGAACTTGACGATTTCGCCATTCTGCTTGGTGGCGTTTAATTTCGCGACGACGGTTTCGGGTGCGGTTGATGTTTTGCATTTACGATTCAAACTTTCAATGATTGCAGCGACCGTTTGTGGGTTGTCTCCCACTGCCGATCTAGCTTTCCCTTCGAGGCGTGAAAGCACTACCTGGATTGCTACGACTCTATTAGCGTCTGTAATAAGAGTGTTTAATGCAGCCAGAGCGGATAGTACCGACGGCAACTTATCGCCTGACCCATCATATTGTGGGATCAGTGATGATACAATTTTGATTATTTCGGCAATGCTAGCCATTTTATTTCGTTTCAAAGTAAATTTACGTTTTAATTTAATGTAGAAAATTACTGCTAGTGCAATACTTTTTAAACTAATCGATGGGTCCTTCGCGTGTACAAGCTTTTGGTCAATTCGGTGTAATATATTTTCATATTTTTGACGTAACCCTTTTATATAAAATGTTAGTTCCGCTGATGTGAACTTTTTTTCGTTTATAACGAGAATATCGCTTGCTTTTTTATAAAATTCTTTTGACTTTTCTTTTAGCTTAAGTATGAATCCCCTTGTATAGTTCCTGTTTGGAGCTTCGTTAAAGTTTGTTAAAATATTGTTTGATTTGGCTATGCAAAAATCAATTTCTAGTTTCGCTTGTTCGATATCCATAAAAAAAAATTAAATTTTAAAATTTTAATCAGTATTCATTAAAATTTAGTTTACAATTTATAAACAGTATTCACAAAATTTATTTATAATGTTACAGTTACTTCTTCTATGTAGAACGACATCCTGAGGTTTGATTTCCTGTTCGATTCCTTGAAGATCCTTACGATTCCTTGTGTTGAGATCGTCGCATTTCAGCCAGCACGCATGCACTGTGTGGCGGTTGGTTATAATTCTGATGGCCTCGCCGAGCGGGTGCTACGGGCATTTGTTATCAGTGACCGAACATGGTTTGTCATCAGTAACCGAACATGATTTGATTAGTCTTTAAACACTGTAACTTTGTCTCTAAACACTGGAAGTCTCTTAAAAACTCAATTAATCATTGTTTTTCTTCGCGACTTGGGGTGAGCGTCGCCGCAGACATACACTTTCTCACGCGGCGAAGGAAATTTGCTGTTCACTACCGTACCGTACTGTACCATAGTAGATTCTCTTCTAGGTTGAATACGTTTCACTTTTGTTCACAATTTATTTGATTTGTCACTTATGCGTTTTGCGTGGCAGTCAACTAAACAGCGTTTAGTTGTGCTATTGATTTTGCTGTTTTAAGCGTTTTACGCTTGATTCTTTTTTGGAGTAACTTGTACCCTAAGTACATCACCTGAATGCTCACCAGGCTCAATATAAGCCAGAGCTTCAATTCATGGTTCTCATGAAGCTCTGTATGAACCTCTTGGTTATTAATTATCACTGTGTCACTGTCACCCGTGGTTTTAACACTTGGAGAAGACTTTTTATTCCCCATTATTTGCACTTGTCACTTTTGTCACTTCGAGCTAAACTTTTTTTTCACTGCTAGCGACAATGCTCTATTATGGAGAAGGCTTTTCATTGCCTATTTTCACTTTCACTTTTCTTCCGCAGGCCCCGGCCACTTGGCGCGGTCAGCCATGTGACGACTAGTGTTCTACTAGACGTCGGCCGTGATATCTCTAACTGAACGATACACTACGTTTGGTTGTTGGTTCACGAATGTTCATTTGATTCTCTAATTTTGTTACAAGTCTCCTAACTGGAGACACTTGAAGCGCCAATCAATAAAATGCTATGTACAACGATCACCAATCAACGATCGTTGTCCATGCGAAAGAGGGAAAGATAGAGTCCCTCGAAAATCCACGACTGTACACTTGGTAACAGCATGGTTCAATGAATTAGTAATGCGACACTTCTGTTTGTCGCCATAAATGCCAGGCATTGAACTGAAGGTTCGATGCCGGGTAGAATTAACCTTCTCAGCATGTTCCCACTGGTGTGGTCTGCTGGAAGTGCATAATTGGAAAGCATGGGAATGACATGTGGGATGCACATGTCACATCGTTCTTTTCAGGTGGATACTGCTGCAGAAATTTCTTTTCGATTCTTTTCTTTTCCGTTTCAGTAAACGGAATTAAACATAAGATTGAGATAGAAAAAGAAATTTCTTTCGAACACGATACCGACCTTATCGTTGGTTTGAGGTAATTTTTTTATCAGGTCAGCCTTAGTATGTGACGAACTCAAATTCGGGTAAACTGAGTACTATGTTTGGGTTTTCTTTTCTTAGCGTGTTGTTAATTATATTTTGCCATGCAAGTCTGGAGCAACTTCAGATACAGGGTCATTGGTAAGTGTTCTGTCAGAACATTGAAAATATATTTTCGAGTCCACGTCATTTTCCCTGGAAAAGGGATTAAAAATTAGTTTTTCAATATTTAGATTAATTTTTCGCTTATTTTTCTGTGAGCTTTCCCAACTGTGATCGATTCATGTTTATTTAAACGCAATGTGAAGTTATAAAACCAACGTCATCATCTAAATAATTTCCGTATAAAAAGTAACTCCATAGCTCCTACAGTGCCAGAGCCTCGAATGTTTTGATTGAGGGTGATGATTATGAGATGCAATCAAGAGCTAGGCGTCGTTTCGGTCCTGAGGAAACAAATGAACCATTTTCAGTAGTGACCATAGGAGAAACTAACAATCATCAACGAGAAGATTACGAAGAGAAACCTAAATATCCGCCAGTAAGTGGAACCAGTTGGTTACCTTCCATACCGCAAAGGTTTCTCTCCAGTGTCATAAATCCCAGCTCATTTGGAATCCAGACAAAGCAATCGGAGCAGAACCTTGAAAAAACATTTTCTTTCATTGAAGAGGACGACAAGGAGAACCAACCAGAGTTCATCATGACGGCGCGCGATCGTAGTACAGAATTTGCTAATGCGATTCGATCGCTACAGGGCCGAAACATACAGCGAGCGGTCAATGTACGTGATCCACGAAAAGCCAAGCAGCTGCAAAGCTACTCCGAGTTTATGATGATTGCTAAACATATTGGAAAGAATATTGCTAGCACTTATGCTAAACTGGAAAAGTTAACACTGTGTAAGTAGAAACGAATTTAATGAAGCACAACTTCTAAAATTATGACATTTTAGTGGCAAAACGGAAAACTCTATTTGATGATCGACCGGCAGAGATTCAAGAGTTAACATATATTATAAAAGGTGATTTGAATTCCCTGAATCAGCAAATTGCGCGACTACAAGACGTTTCCAAATCACAACGTAAATCGACCACAGGGAAGCACCTGCTTTCACATTCCTCAAACATGGTAGTTGCTCTGCAGGCCAAACTGGCCAATATGAGTTCCGATTTCAAACAGGTACTGGAGGTGCGAACCGAAAATCTCAAACAGCAAAAGAATCGACGCGATCAGGTTAATGGATAGAGTTTCATCTATTAGGAAATTTAGTAACAAATTTTCAATTTGCAGTTCAGTCAAGGGCCAATCTCCAGCAGCTTACCACCTTCGACAATGCGGGGCTCAACACAGGGTAGTTTATTGCTTCAGGAGCAACAGGACCAGATAAGTATCGATATGAATGCCTCCAGTGGATCTACTTCGGAACGCGCTCCGCTCCTCCAACAGCAACAACAGATGGTTCTCTACGATGAATCCGATAGCTACGTTCAAGAACGAGCCGAAACGATGCAGAACATTGAAAGTACGATTGTTGAGCTAGGTGGAATTTTTCAACAATTGGCCCATATGGTCAAAGAGCAGGAAGAAATGGTTGAACGAATCGATACCAACTTACAAGATGTAGAGTTGAACGTTGAGGCAGCCCATGGGGAAATATTAAAATACTTCCAATCGGTGACAAAGAACCGCTGGTTGATGATTAAGATATTTGGTATTCTAATATTGTTCTTCATATTTTTCGTTATTTTCCTTGCGTAAAAGGTGCAGAATCATAAAATCATGTGGCCTGAGTAAGAGTATCCTTATAACAATATTGTTTATACGTTTAAATTTCCAATAGTTTCAATCAAGAGGTAAATAGAATATCAAAACTATTATGTTTGAATGTAAATATTAAATCAAATTATTCAGCATAAATCCGCACTAAAGATGCGATCGAAATTCACAGCTCGTGTAGTCGTGATGAATTGAATTACGGAAATGGATTTAATAAATATCTTTTTATCTACAATATTGTTTGCCTTATTTGATAACGTAGTAGCAACAATATGGGCATTATATTGAATGCAAAGGTGCATCTACGAGCGGACTTATGTGCCGATTCGAACCGCGTTTGTCTTACATAATATAAAAAAAGATTGATCGTTAGCGAAGGTGAGTGTGATAACTAGGAAAAATTAAACATTAAAACAATCTACCGAGAAGTACCTATACTTCGTACACCTCTAATTCCCTTCGAGTTTTTATGAAAACTTCAAATTAAATGTTAAATAAAGATATTTTAAATTGCGAAATGAATTTAGATATACAACTTGTAATAGTGTTAAAATAGTTTTTTTTTAATTGCAATGCAGTTAAAATTGTTGACCAAATTGCGCGAAGTTATGGCGCTTCACGGTAGAAACATATAAATTCTAAAACGTTTTCCACGACTTTATGAATGTTGACCATGTAGCTGCACAATTTTGTCATGGACATGGGAATGTTGTTATTGAGCCTTTCTTCTCTGCAGGACAATTACGCATGATCTATAAGACATTCAAAATTGTCTGCACGTTGATAGTACGTAAAACGTCACCTAAGCTCTCAGAGTCTTCTCTCTTATATCGAATTCGTTTTTGAACCTATTGAACTTATTGTCAGTCCAAACCTCAGTATGATACGAGTTACAAATTAAACCATACACACTGACGTTTAACACACAACAAGCCTACCCAAGTTTGATACCTGCTCCAGTTTGGAACTGGATAAAAAACAAATTCGGTATTAGTTTTCTGTATTTCACATAAAACGTTTGTAAAACTCCTTGAATAACAAAGGGAGTCTTTGGAACGTACTTCACATTAACGATAAAAATATGCTAGAAAACACCATCAACGCAATCTGCTAGCAATTGATATTAATGAAGAACCCACATGACAATCCCGCGTAGCCCTTCCGTGATTAGATACTTACTAATAACTTTAAAAAAAACTGAAAAAAGTTCATGTGCTGTAAGACAATTATTTAAGAATTATTTCGGGTTTGTTCGAGGACAGATTAAGCAATGTATGTACTGATTCTGTCTAAAAAAAAGCGTTTATTTCCAAGTCCACGACGATCAACAAGTAATTAATATACAAGTGCAATTATTATTTGTCTTCGTTACTTTTCAGAACCAAGACTTCTTGTGCATCTGTTTGAACTTCGCCATGTTGATAACAATAGAATTCTTAACCTGCTCCTTATCACGATTCTGTCCGTAGTAATCTACAAACTGCCCATTAGGATCCACAAGATACATGATGATTGTATGATCCACAATGTAGTCGTCGTCTTGATCCTTCGGGCCTGCGCTAAAATATACCCGAAAAGCTTTGCATACCTTAGCTACTTGTTCAACGGTTCCAGTCAGGCCCAGCAATTTCGGGTGGAACTCTTTAACATATTTCCCTACTGCTTCTTTCGTATCTCTTTGTGGATCAACCGTGATAAAGAGAGGCTGAATCGGATCAGCCTCTTCCATTTTTGCCAATCCATCAACCACTGCTGCCATCTTCTCCAGTTCGTCCGGACAGATGTCGGGACAATGCGTAAATCCAAAATAGATCAAAAGCCACTGACCAACGAAATCAGAGGATTTGCGATTTTTCCCATCAGAATCAACTAATTCCCAGGAACCTCCTATGGCGGCTTTGCCTAGCTGACGCTTTCGTTCTTTTAGCAGTGCTAGAAATATTAACATTACCAAAAGACTATTAGAATATTTTTTCAGAAGATGTCACTTACCTTGCTCTTTCTCATCCTTCACGTACCACATGAAGCCAAGACTGCCCACGCCCGCAGTTGCTATCAATGCAAAACTTTTCCAAGTAATTGGACCTTTACCCTTCATCGGATCACTTGAACGGCTCGTAGCTGCCTTCCGAAGGGTGGTTCCATTCAACCAACTTCGGGTAATGCATTTTGGATATAGAAAGGTTTTGGTCTGTTGCGAAACACGAACTAAAAGTTTGGACATTTTGCTGGTTTTGTACTAGATAATGCACTTTTTGGTACTTCAATACTTTAGCGGCAATGTACTTTTTGAAACATGCAAAAATGTTTATTTTGGTTTACTTCAATAATAATTTTGAACAAAATCACATTTTCCTCCGAGCCCGGTCAATCTTTTATTTTTTTCAAAAACTTACACAAGAAAATGACAGAAGCAAAATCACGGCAACAAACACGGTAACAGGTTGAAATCTAATAATGGGTTAATTCTAGAAACTTTTTCCATCAGGGCGAATCTACTTCAATCTACTGGTGGTTATTGTCAAATGCGCTCGAGGGGCGATCAACTTCTTAAATAAAGTGAATTGCCGGACTGCAACATAGACTACATCAAGGGCCTGAATGTCGTCCCTAAGAATTATTGTTTGGCAATTTACATGTCCTTTTGAAATCTAGTTACTACTGCATACGGCCTGGAGATGACTTCAGGACTGGGGGTTATTAACTTAGACGGCACTTTGCCCCGGATTATCATCTTTGGGAAACATCAAACAAAGCTCGTGACATCTAGAATAGGGTATTAATTTGAGCTTCCATTTAGCGACTGCATAACAAAACATTATCGTGGGAAAATTGAAACTGAAATTTTGAAAAATACTACGGTCCAATACTAATTACTTTAACTAGTTCTCAAGCGGCCAACATAGGCTATTGCTTCTAAGGTATTGGTCGTAGTAGAGGTGACGTTGGGAAAGGGTCTAGTCTTGACAACCAAGCTGTCACACAGCTCCAGCTATAGATACCCTCAAAAAAAAAAAAACTATTACAAAATTTGAATGGTCTTCAGCATTTTATATTTTTTAAAAAAGGCTCTCAGTAGTTTTATATCAAGATTAAGTAAAGCCTTGCGATACCAGACCATAAAATGTCTGAAAATTGCCATAACAAATATCTTTTTATCATATCAACTACAAGATACTACAAAAATCTTGAAAAATCATGGAATTTTGCAAGATATTATCAGCTTTTTATATGAATGAGTTAATCCCGTTTCAAAAACTGCCTAAGTAACCACAAGCATTCTATTATTGCTCTTATTCAACACAAAATCAACAACATCAATGCGGGATCGCATCAATTCAACAGTTGTCAAGTAATGAAGCGTTAGATTAGCTTTAAGAATATAATGATGCATTACCAATGTAATCATGCATTACCAATGCAATAATCCTACTTTAGCAATGTCTTATGGCATTACAAAAGATATAGCATTAGTTCGATCTTAGTGGGGCCCTTTTCAGCTTTAATCTAACTTCAATGATGCACTAGACGTAATGCATATGCCTTATATATGCAAGCTATTATAGCCTCGTGGTTACTTGGGCGTGTTCTGTATCGGTCGCTGCTAAACTAGTGCTCCATCATCAGTTTGGCAGATTCGGTGATCGTCATAAACATAGTCAATTGCGATGGCTCGTTCTTCGTGATTTCTCTTGGAGAGACGTTCGGTTGGCATGAAAAGAACCATTGGTTACAGTGGTCTCTCTGGGAACCACTGGGGTTTGGTACAAAAATCTAAATGTCCTTTCCTATCAGTTTCGCCAAATCACCCCAGAGGTTTCCGGGGGGGGGGGGGGGGGGCTCATTGTGCTAATTTTTTTTTTGCATGCCTACACAGCAAATAAAGTTGTTGAATATTACACAGAATCAAATGCACATAGGTCATTCCATCGGTTGTGTAATGTTAGGTTGTCTCGATGTACACAATAAAATTATGCAATGCCTATCGATGTAAACGAGATAACGTAACCCATCGAGACAACGTGAATCGTTGCGACGTACTGTGTAGTCGCGACATAAAGGGAACAATGTAAAAATTATTTTAATTTTCAGATATTAGGGAAGATGTACCTAAATAAATCTCATCTTGCAATTCATCCTACTTGAAATAAAACGATATTCACGTGACAGGATTAGTTAGTAATGTTTTTTGTAATTATTTAACGTAAGCAAACATTATTAGAAAACGAAACCGATCCTTCAACTGCCCAATTGTTTGATTCATCGTAGGACGAATATAGGAACAATGAGATTAATATGGGGGCAGTTTCCCTATTTAATGGAAAAAAAAAACTACAGCGGAAATTAAAACAAAATGTTGCTTTTATTTCTATTTGAAACGAAATGTGTTTCAGCCAATGGCTTCTTCGTCCGCTTGTTCAGTTTATACCTAGATATTTTCCGAAGCCGTCGATTCATCCTTCTTTTTTATTTCGTTCTCATCCAGCACCTGCCGCTCCACTAGCAAACGAAGATCATCCACCACTACTTCACCCAGATGAGGTGCTGGTGGGTTTGCATTGCTTTCACCTTGTTTACTTACACCATCAATTCTTAACTTCGCCATTATCCCACAGCCATTATCCGAATTATCGCCATTTTTTGTCCATATTCCGCACCGTTGGACATGTTGGAGTCTTGCCACTTGCATCCGAATCATACACAACCAGGGTTTTTTTCTCGTTTCACCAGCACCTTGTTTGAATATAATCTGCAGTGTCGGTACGATTGCATCCACTTCCGAGCATAACATCGGTTTTTCGGTAGAGGGTATCGGTTCAGGTGACAGGCGATTCACCACTCGACGAAATGTGGCTACCTTCGAGATCTGGTTTGAATGAAAATGGTTGATGAATAAAATCGCCAGATACACCTGCGGATCCTATACGTACCGATGGCAGGCGAATATCTGTTCTTCTCAGAGGGTTGGCTGGCAGAGTGTTTGCAGTTTTCGCCATTCCGTCATCATATGCTTTAGCTTTTGGATGCAACGGTATCATGATCGTGACAGTTGACTTTGTTTTGACAAGAAAACCGTGTTGCCGCATATGAAAAATATTAAGGACAAATCTGGCAGTGTTGCGAGATTTAATTTTACATAACAAATAGATGCGATAAAGCATCAAAATCGTGTAATATTTAAAAAAATTTTGCGGAGTCCTTCATGTGATTATTACATTCATGCTACTTATGATTTTGTTCTGATGTAATTTGAAGACCGATGTAATATCACATCAATTGGATGTTATTGTGCACCGTATTTCCTTGATTACATCAGTTTTTAATACGTTAGCATCAATTACGTTGACCTGTATTACATTTTTTTTTGCTGTGTACCGAAAGACTCTCCAGGGGAAATCAAAAAGAAAGAGCTGTCGCACGACGTGGTTTGGTGCAAAAACACAAATGTCCCCTCCTACAGGTTCCTCCGGGGCACCTCAGAGGTTCCAAGAGAGGCCAATGTGGCTACTGTTTTTTTTCAGGCCTACCGAAAGTCTCATGAAGAAAAAACCGTCGCACCACGTGGTTTGGCGCAAAACATCTCCTACAGGTTCCCCCGGGACACCCCAGAGGTTGCCAGAGCGGTCATTGTGGCTAATGATTCTCTTTCATACATGCCAACCAAAAATTTATCCAGGAGAAATCATGAAAAAGCCATCGCACGACCCTATTGATAAAATTATTATTATTAAACCACATTGACTTAAAGTTGATAAAGCAATAATTTTCTCTAAATCAAATTCAAAATTTGCCCCGAATTCTTATTGCGTAAACAAAAATAAAAAACACACCAATCGAAGATTTCTTACAATTGGCAGTCGAATAGCAACCCTCTCTCGCGCCACTATCTAAATGTGAGTGCCTGATGCTTTCCGATAGTCGCGCGACAATTTTGCTAGCGCTTTTAGTTGCGCCCGATACGGTTTGAAGTGATGGTGAGGGCGATCAAATATAGTTTAGTTACGCCACAGTACGGGTGCTTTTAGTTACGCCCCAGTACGGGTGCTTGCAAAATTAAATTGAATTTAAAAAAATCAATAAAAAAAAAAATTAAGTCAGATTTTTTTTTGAGCCCCCCTACAGACAACGATTCACTATATGGGAGCGAGATACACAAAACACTACCAGTGGGAACCAAAACAACAAAAATGTGCTACTTGCCCCTTATGGCTGGCCCACAATTGATACGTTGCGGATGCGTTTGCGTAGATTTGACAGTTTTTCCATAGGTTTTCTGTCAAATTTACGTCAATTTACGTCATTAGAGCACCCGTCCGGAAACATCTGGGGTGATTAGGCTAAACTTATAGGAAAGGACATTTATATTTTTGTACCAAACCCCAGTGGTTCCCAGAGAGACCACTGTAACCGATGGTTCTTTTCATGCCAACCGAACGTCTCTCGAAGAGAAATCACGAAGAACGAGCCATCGCAATTGACTATGTTTATGACGATCGCCGAATCTGTCAAACTGATGATGGAGCACTAGTGACCACAGAACACGGTAACAAAACATAGTTACAGAACACGGTAACAAAAAATAGTAGCGACCGGTGTGAGATTGAGTGACTAAACTAAAATTGCAGCTCGATGCGCTAGTATTTTAGTCGCCCAGATAGTTGCGCCTGATACGGATGCTCTTACGCTGCTGTTGTGTTTGCTATTGCCTTTGCCGCTGTAGCACTCTGGGAAGGTCCATGAATTATGTTACGCAGTAAAGGGGGAGGGGGGGGGGGGGGGGGGTTAGGAAATCGTGACAATCCAAAATTTTTGAAAACGCGTTGCGGTCGACCCACGGAGGCGAGATAAACGTAGCTTGCTGCGATTAGACTTGTACTGCTGCAGGAGATTGTGTTGAAACAGTTTCAGCTTGCTTGGCCCGACCTGGCTCATTAAGTCGAACGTTTTGTTCGCAATCGCGTCTTCCGGTAGCTCTCCGTGCCTGACATCTTCTTGCCATTAGACTCGTATTCATCATATTTTGCTCGTTTGGATTCAACGTATTCAATCAAACTGATAATTGAGTTGACTGCTGGTTTCAAAGCTGTGGCCGGGTTTTGGAGAAACTGACTAGTGGCGTCGAATCTTTCCAGTATGTCGCACCAGAACTGGGTGTAAATCGCATTTTCAAGTTGTGACATCTTATTGAAGAGACACAGTGCTTCATTTTTTACTAGATCCTTCTCCTCTGCATTCTCAGCAATGGTCAAAAGAGCGGATTTGATTTCAGAATACCCGTGAAGCAATGCTTTCGTTGCATCAGCCCGACACGACCATCGAGTGTCACTTAGGTTTTTCACCGTATACTTCCGTTCGGTCTTGGAGAGATGTTCAGTCATGTATTTTCCCGACATGTTCGGCGCGTTATCGTAAGACTGTCCTCGGCAATCCTGGAAATCTATGTCGTGTTTTTTCAAAAACTCGAGAAGTGCATCAACCATCTGCTGACCCGCATGACCGCAATTCGGAATAAATGTTAGAAATCGATCAACGGGGCTAGTTCCTTCCATATATTTCACTGTGACTGTCAGCTGGTCAATATGAGATTCATCGGGAGAAGAATCGACGGAAATTGAATAGTATTTTGCTATTCTTATTCGGCTAGTAATAACCGCAAATACCTTATCTGCCATAAGGTCGATGATCTCGTCGCAAATTGTAGAAGACAAATAATTGGCGTACCCACTCCTCTTATTGCCGTGCTTCTCGATATGCTGAGCTAAAAATGGGTCAAATTCTGAAACTAGCTCGAGAATTCCCATGAAATTCCCATTTTTGGACGAACCAAACAGCTCGTCTTCTCCACGAAACGCTAAACCACGTTCCGACAAAAACGTAATGGCTTTCACCACTCGCTTCAAGACATCTCGCCAGTAGCTTGCCATCTGTTGTTCCTGTGAGAATTATAATATTTGGATAATGGGTATCTTATGCTCCATTTGTTATAATAATAAAAATCTTACGGCTAAAATATAAACGACTCATTAAAAAATTAAAACTATCCGTAAGAAAATCAAAAATTACCAAAAGAAAAAGGGATAATAGCAATAATAAAATCAAGAATTTCAATAAACAAATCAATAAAACAATTAGTGAATCAAATGTTTCCATAAACAATCAATTTATGTTCCATAAAAGTTCCGAAAAAGCGAGAAAATACTCAAAAATTTCATTATAAAATTAAAACCTCCAAGTCGAGAGAAATACGAAGTTTTCATAAATTATTAGAAAAATTCCATAAAAAATCAACTATTCTCATGAAAAACTATCAAAAAAACTATAATTTAAGTTAAAATTACAAGAAATGAATCATAAATCGTCATTTAATTCTTTAAATATATAAATATATAATATTTAATCCTTAAATATATAACCCAAAACACTGATCTTATGTGGTGTAGTTGAATGACCCCTGAAATTTTGATGCAGTAGGGAGCGTAGCTCCTTCGTTGCATCGATTCAATTTCAAGCAAACAATCATTTATGTTAAGGAAAAATTACTTGGTTTTTCTGCTTTTTATACTTTCCTTGAACTTTTGGTGTTTTACTTATGGTAAATGGCGACTGAAGATTCCAAATGATCCTTCGATGTTTCATGTGAGCTTAATTTCTCTTGGGCGCGCTTCCAATTGCAGAACCCATCACCAGAAAAATTCGACAATGAAACGTTCATAAGCTTGCAAAAAAAGCAATACAGCTTACCGCTGTCCGGCGAAAAACAAAGCCAATTTCGGAACACTGTTTCATTCTGGAGCTTTCGGTAAAACAAGGATTTTGTGCATTTTCGGAAGCCTGTAACATCCCCTCTATCTTGGCTTACCGAGAAATTTTCGAACATTTGCTCATCATCACAATTATGCAGTTCACTAGGACCTTTTGCAATCCAGTAATCAATTTCCTTAGCACTTAGTTTTGACCACTTTCCCACATCCTACTCAAAATTTGGGTTGACTTTTTCTTCCACTTTCCTGGCAATTGAATCTGAACCAATAGACTTGGAGCTCGAAGCCTCTTCTGAGGGCACCGACAAGGGTACCGGATCCCGAAAAACATTTGACTAAGTTTCGGATTCACCCGCTGCTGCACTAGTACTACCCGCCGCAAAAAATGAACTGATTTTTCGGGGTTTTTGAAAGCACTTCCTCGACCTTTTTGTTCCGCTCATCTTGAATTTTTCTTTTCTCCGATCCACTTTTATAATTTCTATGCACAACGTGACGATCGCCCATTTTTTTTATTTCAAATCACAAATTTTCACAAATGGTTGCCGAAACGATAACAGTTTCACAGACGCACAAGCAGAATAGCAAACGGTTCGCGGCGGTGGGAGAGAACACACTGATTGTTTATCATGAATATTTGGTTTAGCGGTCAGTGAGGGAGAAGAGAGAGTCACATCGAGTCATACACGGTAAAAAAATAGTTTAGACGTAGTGAAAATATAAATCATAAGTGATGATTTTTTTTTTTTTTTTTTTTTTTTTTTTTTTTTTTGTGGGGGCCCCTACAATGTGGGGGCCCGGGGCCATGCCCCCCCCCCCCCCCCCCCCCCCCAAAATCAGGCCCTGGATGAAAGCATTAATAACATTTGCTTCTTAAAGTCGTATTTTCAGAGAACGAATTCAAATTGATAAGACCAGTTACTTGATTTGAACCATTGATTTTTTATATTGATGAATAAAACATATTCCTAACCACAAAATTGCGTTTTTCAACAGATTGAAAAAGTTCCGGGGATCCGGGGTACCGGGAACAAATATTAATTTATCCGAAGCCGGGGAAAGTGGATTGTGTGGAATGGGAGGCATGTAAAGGCATAAAATTAAAATTCATTAATAACTTTATTTTTATGCATACGTTAAATGTATGTAGGTAGTTGAAACAAAAAACCAAGTATACAGTCTGCATTGTGCTCTCATGCCGTGCGGTTCTATTTTCTATTTGCTGAAGGAAGTGCTATTGCTACCTAACGCTACACCAAATCTTAAACAGCACTTTTCAGTGCTAAATAATACCTACAATTTTTAGATTTCCTCTTATTCCTTTTCGATCCTTGTTAGGCCCTTCGGGTAACCCGGCTTGGATATCGCATTGGAAAATTCCTCTTCGGTCCCTCGGATTCTTATAGTTATCTGCTTGGACGTCGATTTGGAGCAAATTACTCTGCCACTATGGCAAATAAGCGCAAACGAAAAGGGCAATCTATTGATTTGCCTGCAAATCAAATAAATGTGAGTAATCAATTTGATATGCTCACAGATGATGAGAGTGATCCATCATCTAATCAAAATTTGAACAAACTTTCTCGATTGAGAAAGGAAAAAGTTCCCCCCTATTGTGGTGGCAATTTCGGATTTCCATGCTTTTCGCAAGGAAATCTTAACATTTGTTGAAGGTGTGAAATATTCCCTTCAAATCTCCAGACGAGGTGAATGCCGTTTGCATGCTGAAACCTTGGACGGATTCAAACGCCTTCTTGAGTATCTTACTCAGAAGAACCACAATTTCTTCACTTACGACACCAAAGCTGAGCGTCTTTTCAAGGTTGTCTTGAAAGGACTGCCCAGTGGTGAATCTCTCGATGAAATTAAAAACGAGTTAATAAAATTACTTGGAATTAGCCCAGTCCAAGTAATTAAGATGAAAATGAAATCCCGGCCTGGCGATTCTCGCAAAGGGATTTCAAACGATCTCTACTTAGTTCACTTCAAGGCAAGTGAACTTAACAACATTAAGGCTTTAGAAAAAGCAAGCCTTTTGCTCCATGTCAGAGTGAAGTGGGAACATTTCAGGAAGACTGGAGCCAATTTCCAAAGCCTCACCCAATGCCGTAAGTGCCAGGGTTGGGGTCACGGAACAAAGCATTGCCATATGGTTGGTAAATGCATGAATTGTGGTGATTCCTCACACACTAAGGACGACTGTCCTGTGAAGGAAGAACCTCAAAAATTCAAATGTTCAAATTGTGGTGAAAACCATAAATCAAATTTTTGGGAGTGCAAGACTCGCAAAGCAATTTTGCAGTCACGCTCTAAACGCCAGGTAGGAAACAATATACGTTCCCGACCAGCTACTACCCATTCTGCTGCTGTTAACAACGATCAGCAAAGAACTAATTCCTACCAAACCGTCGGTAGAAACAGCGGACAGGTTTTTCCATCCGCAACTGTAACTTCAAACGCTCAACGAGGAGTAAATACTATTTCGATACCTGCAGGTACCAACAGGGTTCAATCTTCAAACCCTACATTCCTACCCAACCGTGTTGTTAACAATGTTCAACATGTAAATGGACCTACCTACGCTGCCGTTGCAGCGGGTAGAAACCAAAACCAAAATTCCCACGGGACTTCGGATGAATTTGATTTAGGTAACATATCCGCTCCTAAATTAGAATTTTTACAGCAATCGTTAATCGACATGATAACCGATATGCTAAAAACTAATTCCATGTTTGAAGCTATCCAAACTGGTATTAAATTTGCCAATAATATTGTCATGACATTGAAGTTCAGTAATGGATTTTAAGTCATTAAATATTTTGAATTGGAATGCTCGATCCATCAGAGATAACGAGGATGAGCTATTTAATTTTTTAAGAGTTCATAACGTGCATATTGCTGTTATAACTGAGACTTATCTCAAACCCGCCCATAAGGTCAAAAGAGACCAAATTATTTTGCACGAAATGACGTAGGAGGGGGGGCAGCAGGGACAAAACAATTCTTCTTCGAAAAAGTTGAAAGGGGGTTCAGTGAAACAAAAGGCCAATTTACTTAAGCCAGCCTCCAGGGGCAAGAGCGGGGACCCCAGAACCGAGGCAAATCTCGTTGGTGTTCGCAAAACCGCCGGATAGCAAGGCAGGTAATATATTTTGGGAGAAACACACAAACCCAACTTGCTTTCTCGAGAACCCCAATGTGGAGTTGAATTGTATGAGGATGGGACAGTTATTGAAACCAAGAAAATTCATCCAGCATAAGAGGGAAGAAAAGGAAAAATTGACTAGTTTGCAAAAAAAAGAATATAGTTGGCCTAAGGAAGTGTGCGGAGGTTGTAGTGAAGTGGCGGAGAGTGTTAGTTTTAAGAAATTTTTAAGTGGGGTAAGTGAAATTGTGATGTGCTAATTTGTATTCATTTTTGTTTTAGGAGGGAAAGAGATGACGAGATAAGACGAGGAGGAGAAGGAGGTGTGGTTGGGAAAGAGAAGGGTTTAGTAGGGAGGGATAGTATGTGCAGATAATCAGCAAACTTGATTCCTCTGTTCACAAAAGCACCGTAAGCCGCGTTTACAGTGCATCTCACCACAGTTAAAATTGTTTTGTAATTTTCAATCTATTTTAAATGCACATAAAAACTTTAAAATTAACTATTAACTTTATTAACTTTAAAATCACATGACTTTTCAAATTTACACGAATTGAAAATTACATTTTGTAATATTTGCGGAATTGAATTTTACATGAAATGCTTAAAATGGCCGCATCGTTGATTTCTACATTCAAGTTTATTTCTCACGTTAGACAAGAAGAGACCAAAGATGAGTTAGAATTGTTTGCTTATTAATAACCCAATCAATCCAAACATGCAACATCAAGGAAGAAAAGGAATGCCTATGTATAAAAAATAGCTTAATTTTGATCATTATGGTTCATCCCGTCAAACGCTTTCATGTGGTTGCGATCTATCCAAATATATTTTGTACATAGTAGAAAGCAAATCAAATGCGTTCTTAGAAACTTGCAAGTTTAATTTAACACCTCCTGTTAATGAGTTGAAAACAATGGAGAAACTCTAAAACGTACACACTTAGAAATTATGAATTTTACACGAGACGTAATTCATGTTTGTAAAAAGTCGGGGAACGTAAGCAAAGATTTCGTGTAAAAGTTTGTCTCCTGAAACTGACAAATACGCAATTCGACAAAAGATGTGTTTGATTGAATTTATTTTCGCATCTATTTCAACTCATTCTTATGTGCTAAAGGACGCTTGCATGTGTCGGTCTCTGGGGACAGAAATTTACATGACATTTTGATAGTGTGTATACAATATATCTAAGAAGAATACATTCTTGTTGCTGGGGAAGTCCACACTTAAAAATTATGAGTTTTACACGAGACGTAATTCCTGTTTGTAAAAAGTCGGGGACCGTAAAGAAAGATTTCGTGTAAAATTATGTATCCTGACACTGACAAATACGCAATTTGACAAAATATGTGTTTGATTGAATTAATTTTCTCATTTCTTTCAACTCATTCTTATGTGCTAAAAGAAGCTTGCATGTGTCGGTCTCAGGGGACAGAAATTTACATGACATTTTGGTAGTGCGCAGATAATCAACTAATCATAGGTAAAGGCACAATTAATTCCTAGACATCGATTAAATCAGCTTCAAATGAAACGACAGCTGATATTTCTTCAACTATTTACCTCGTTATCAGGTTTAAACACTAGATTCGAGCGTTAAAAACCGCAGTTACAAATAAGTATCCTCTTTTGTCCTCTGTTTATGGATGTCGAATGACAGCTAAGCAAGAAAGGCAGAACAGTTGTTCTACGTGATAAATTTCGATGGTAGAAGATTTATAATTACTCGTTCGTGTAATTTCGTATCAGAATGCATTGGAAAACGAGCTCACTGTGATTTATTATTTTTGCAATGTATCAATCAATAAAATGAGACGTATTTTTCAATGCACTGCTTTTGTGCAAGGTTTTTAATTTAAAATTAAATTAAGCAATCCATTAAATTGCTATATTTCTACAATTCAAACGTTTTACATTGCATGTAACTTTCATAATTTTTTGCTGTGCAGACATTAAATGGACAAAGCCAAGGCCAAAACCCAAGCTGACGCCCATGCTCAAGGCAAACCGATTAAAGTTTGCAAAGAACTACTTGCACTGGACTGATGAATGGCGTCAAATACTTTTTTCCTATGACAAAAAGTTTGATTTAGATGGAACTGATTATTACAGCTACTGCTGGCATGAACTTAGAGACAAAGATGTCATACGATCCAAGAGGAACTTTGTAAGAATAACGGTAATGGTTTGAGGTGCACTAATGATTCTAAGCTACTGATTCGCTGGATCTCAACAAAAATGAACTGAATTACTGTGAGCTCCTAGAATATGTTTTGATTCCGCATTTGGAAAAACACTTGGAGGATTCGGCTATTTTTCAGCAGGATAATGCGTCAATCCATGTATCACACCAAACAGAAGCATTGTTTGTGGACAAGGACATCACTGTTCTTGAGGCCATTCCGGATTGTCCTACTCGTCCGGATTGTAACTCCATTGAGAATCTGTGGTGCATTTTGGCTTCCAAGGTTTATGCAAATGGACGACAATTCAACACCGTGAAGGCCTTGAAAGTATGCATCAAAGAGTGCAGGGAACAAGTTGACTCTCAAACCATAAAAAAAAACTGGCAAACTCGATGCCCCACAGAATTTTCTATGTTATCTAGCATCAAGGAGGAGCTACCAGGTAATAAAGTTTCAAGTTTTCTACAAAATCTCATTTTTAACTCGTTTTATAGTGCGGCTAAACGATTGCAACACCACATAAAAAAAACCATTTTTGATGAGTTCTCTGCGAGCTTGGTCAACCGATTGAATAGCACACGACTGCATAACCAATGGCTGCTAGCAACGGCTGCCAGGTGAGTCATCATCTACCTGGCTGATTGCTTGTGAGTGCACCCTCCAGGGTTCTTGCCACCACCTGCTGCCAGTACAACGCTGGTTCATTGCGACTCTGAACAGTTCCGAGGCTGCCGAACGAATGAAGTATTTCGCGAAGTGTACCTCTTATACATCGTTCGCTGCTACATATGAGACCTCCCTTACTGACATTTGAAATCTGGGAAACTACCAAGGGTAAGTCGCTTAGAACAGTGTGCCAGTCACGATGTCTTACACATTAGACGAATACTTTTCATAACTGCAGCACTTCAATTTTCAATCCATACCACATGTGTGGCACACCGAGGAACACTTTTGACAGTTGAGCTTATAGAAATAAGAAACCAGCAACCTTGCCAATATACGTTGCGTGGCTCAACAGAAAATAAAAAATTGGGCTGTCAACACATCGGCACCTTCGGCACATTACGGGAGCTCCCAGAACATTGCAATGCTTGTAGACACACTAAAAAAAATAGCACAGGAGAAAAGTGTGACAAGCCGACAAATCACAAACATCGACTCCAAGTCAGATGGATGTTTTTGATTTGTCTACTTGTCAATCCCAGTTACATTAACTCAAATTTGAGTGACTCCACATTTGGCGAAAGTTAGTCGAAAACGACTCAAAACTGAGTTAAAATGGCT
>JAHHFK020004883.1:0-40179 GCA_024533555.2 Aedes koreicus
TCTTTCGTTCTTGCAGTTTTGACATTTATTTATGCCCCGCTTCATTCCAGCGTCTACGTTTATAATATGATATGTCTGTTGGACCACTGCTATTGCAGCCTTCATCTTTTTATATTTGAACAGGTCATGTGGATTTTTCAAAATTAAATTGGTTGCATGATGTATGGCTGGAAGAATATAAGGGCACCGTGTTGCGTACGGAATACATTATGCCTTAACGTATCGAGTCTCAGATTTCATCATCCCGTCTTGATCTATAAACGGAGTCAACGTTCGGACACTGCTTGACTCATCCACTGTTTGTTTTGCAAGTAGTTCCGTCATCTCATCTGGGAATGAATCCCATTGATTTTTTTTGGATAAGCATCATTTCCGCCTTTTCCATATCCATAGCGGTTATTGCCTTGTTAAATTTGATATTTTTGGCCTTGGATTTAGGCCACTGCATGTATTTGAGCGTTATACAAACGGATCGTTTCAAGCGAGTCCAGTCTGAACACCAGTCAATATTTATCCAGGATAAATCTGGCTCATTTACCATCGTTATGGAGTGCACTCATTGTAACCTAAATCCTGCGCTGGCTTATTAATTTCAATCATTGGCCAGTGATCTTCCCTTAATTTTAGGAATGATGGTCCGTCGATCCATTTCAACTTTGTTGGCAGTGGTTTGTGCCTTCGTCTGCCTGATTCAAGGTGGAGTGTATGTATCTCCACTGCGATTCTACTGTGCAATCGAGAATTTCGCCTACCCGAAATTGCACGAATTGTTTACATTTCCTCGTCTCGGACTTACTGTGTTTGAGTCCGACCACTACGTAAGTTGGTCGAGACGTATCCGTTATTCCCTTTGCACTGTGTTGGATTGTCTTGTTCTCAACACAGCTGCTTGAAGCTCTAGACGAGGCACGGACTTTTATTGGCGCCACTTTTGCTTTGGCCGCGATGAATGTGGATTGTACTCATATATATAATGGTGGCAAACGCGTCCAGAGAGGCGTCGCAGAACACGTGAGGTTCTCGTCTCACCGGCCTCTTTTCATATGAGTAACATCGAGAAATCATTATCTTTTGTAAAATGGCTAACTTATTTACCCAGTTCTTCCATTTTTCATTTATTTTTTCTGGAATCTTATCATCTCAGTCCAGTCCTAATCGTCAGATTTCCTGCATAATTATTTTAGACTCGATTGTAATATGCGCGATGAGTCCTAGCGGACCGTAGACACTCATTATAAACGACAGAGCTTGTCTTTTTGTTGGTTCTAGTGTTATTGTAGCTGGAATCGTTGGTTTGAATTTAAACTTATCGTTTTCCGTATCCGAATACATGCCCAACACCTTTTCGTATTCATTTCCATCGTCGTTCAAATTTATTTCTCTTATTGGCGAGACTCTGTCAGAGGGTAGCTTGCGCAATAACGACTTTGAATTTCATATAAAATATCTGATTCTAAAGTTGGCCCCATCATGTATTTTGATTACGTCTGATAGAATCCGAACAGCCTTATTGAGTCCATTGAAACTATCTAGATAATCATCCACATGGTGGTTTTTTATGATAGCGTCGACAGCTTCCGGTTTTGTATCGACGTATTTCATCGCGTTGGTATTTTTAACATGTTGTATGCACGTAGGGGAGCATGAGGCCCCAAACGTCATGAATTGTACCTCGTATACTTCCAAACTAGTATTCGGGTTCTTTCTTGAAACAATCCTTTGAACCTCAATATCCTCCTTTCTAACATGGATTTGCTGGAAGGCCTCTTGTATATCTCCTGATACAGCGATTAACCCTTCCCGGAAACGCATCTTGATGTGAAGGGAAGTTTCCGTTAGGTCGGGTCCCGGTAAAAGTTGTGAATTTAAAGAAACTCCATTTATTTTTGTTGCCTCGTCAAACACCATCCTAGGTTTCGGCGGCTGTTTGTTTTTGTTAATTACACCTCTTCGAAAGCTCTTTGATATACCTTTTATATTTTAAAGTGTCGAGTACGTTTCGCGTTAACACTTCTACTTCCCTAAAATAGTCTACTAGTTGGTCTATCTTTTTCACGTGATTACCCACCGTTTCTTGGCACCGGAGCCCGTGTTGCACTGTACTGTTCCACTAGTTTTCAGTACTCTAATGGGATTGTGTCACTATCGCTTTCGTAATCTTCTTTTGGTTTCGAATCTGAAATCACCACTTTACATTTTCATTCAGCGGTAGACTTACTACCTCTGAAAGCGGCGATTACGCCTTTTAACGCAAACTCGTATTTTTTCGGCTCTAGTGGCCCACAATAGTTCGAAACTAAGTACGGTTCACGTACTTGTCTTAAGGCTAACTTGCCTTTTTATTCGGCACTCAGGCCAACAATAATTCGAACTCAGTACCTAACACGTACTGTAACTTAAGGCTAACTTGCCTTAACTTATTCATCAAAGAAATGTTGCACCAAGTAACTCTTCGAACGGAAGATCAGATGACGCAAAGGTTCCTATGGCGGGAATGCAATCAAGAACGATATCCAGATATGTATGTCATGCAAGTAATGACATTCGGCTCAACGTGCTCGCCATCATGTGCGCAAGCAGCGAAGAACCACAATGCAGAACGACTGAAGGCCAAATATCCTCTCGCTTTAGCACCAATAATCAATCAATACTACGTCGATGATTACGAGGATAGCTTCAATTCATTTGAAGATGCAAAGAATACCGTAGATCAGGTTATAAAGGCACACGACGAAGGCGAATTCTTCATTACCAAATTTTGTTCGAACAGCAAGGAATTAATAGTAACAATACCTCAAGACAGACTGGATGCGGAGAAGGTGAAACTACTAGATGATAAGGATGACGAATCTTCCAAGATCCTTGGAGTTTCTTGGAACACTACTAAGGATAGCATCAACCCGTAACGCTGGTAGATCACCCTTTCGTGGTGCGTTACGGGGTATCAGATCTACCACCGAGCTCTAGTCTGAATTAATTCAAACTAGGGAACATATTTGTTTTTGTAATCAAAGGAACATATATTACATTTATGTCTTGTGAAAAGGCCTTATTACATTTTATGTCTTGTGAAAAGTGACAATACTCGGATTGAGCCACCGAGGATGAGCTTGGAATAAGGGAAACATGGTTAGTATTCATTTATGTGAATTCTCATTTTTCTATCTGATGTTCTATAGTTTGAATTGGTTATGACTAGGATTCTGATGCATGGTCAGTATCGGAGTCATTGTTTGTTTTGTTGAATCCGGTTTTGACGGATAAAGGGGCGCGCCTTTGAAGAGTACTGTCGCTCACAAAGGGTTTAAATAGCGGAAACTTTCAATAAAACTCGATTCATTGCTAACAAAACAAACAATGACAACTGTAACAACACCGAATACTTCATCATTTCTCAATAGTGATGAAGTAACTCGACATGCACTAAACAAAGGATACGGGATATACTACAATAGATCAAATTACTGGTCGCAGTGGTTTATGTCACGAACAGAGGAAAAAAAAAAAAAGGATAGCATCGGGTTTCAAGTGAATCTTGATAGACTCCCAAAGGAAGTACTTTGTAAAATCAGAAGTCCTACCAAACGTGAAATACTTTCGTTCGTTATGAGTGTATTTGTTCCATTAGGACTCATATCTAACGTTACTATCCATGGTAAAATACTCCTTCAGGAGGTTCATAAGGAGACGAGCGAATGGGACGCTCGAGTATCTGAAAGGTTGCAAGAAATGTGGAACACATGGATCAAGCATGTTAAAGCCACAAGCAACGTACGTATTCCTAGGTGGTTGATGGAAACGCCGGGATCCCACGTTGAACTACATACATTTGTAGATGCCTCATAAAAGGCATTCTCAGCAGTGGTGTGCAGCAGAAGTACAATCTGAGCAGGTATTCCGTATATTCGAATTATCGCTGCAAAGGCAAGAGTCGCGCCAATCAAATCAATGTCGATTCCGCGGCTAGAATTACAAGCAGCAGTACTAGGCGTCAGATTAACGGACACCATAAAAAGAGAAACTCGTCTTCATATAACCAGATCAATATTTTGTACGGATAAAAAAACGGTAATAGCATGGATCAATTCGGAACATCGAAAATACAAACAATTTGTCGAATATCGAAGTGGTGAAATCCTTGATACCACTACGATGGATCAATGGAAATAGGTACCATTGGAACAAAATCCTGCAGATGAAGCTACGAAACCAATAAGTAGACCATCTGTTTGGATAGCAGGACCATCATTTTGAAAACTACCGTATTGTGATTGGTCTCATAAAAAAATAACGGAGACAAATGAAGAAACGAAATTTGTTGGCTTTCAAAGTGAAAAGATTGACTACATTCAAGAAGACAAATTTTCTAGTTGGTGGAAACTATTAGTTCGACTGTGTATGACAGGATGATAAAAATCATCCAATTTGGACTGAAACAGTTAAACTTAAAAAAAGCGTTCACGATGCATGATCGATTAAGAGCAGAAAACATACTCTTTAGAAAAGCCCAAAAAGACGTGTATCCAGATGAAATAGAGGAATTAGAAAATCATGGCGAGTTAAAGACTATTGGACCACTTACAAAATGTACACCTATGAATACGATGAATACGGTGTCATGCGGTTCCGTAACAGACTTGAGTATGCAGAAAATATTCCCAAAGCTGCCAGAACGCCGATCATCTTACCAAACAAACATCACATTACTTATTTGGTAATTAAATGGTATCACGAGATGCTTAACCATCAGTCAGATAGAGCGGAATTCAACAGCATTTCAGCAAAGGTTCCAGATAATGGGCTTGAACTCCGCGTTCAATTACGTAAAAGCTCGACGTCAACATTGTTTGAATGCAAAGGTCAAACCAAGGATTCCTATAACGGCTACTTAACCATCTTGCCGAACGGACAAATTTATATACCCATTTACGCATACTGGAGTTGACTACTTTGGATCTATCGAAGTCTCGGTCAGACGGACAAAGGAAAAAATGTTGGGGTACGTTATTTACTTGCATGACCACAAGAGAATTGGCTGAAAAACTAGATACAGATGCGTTTTTACTGTGCTTCATGAACATCCAAAACTGTAGGGGCAATGTATCACACCTATATAGTGACAACGGTACCAATTTTATAAGAGCTGAGAGAGAGCTTCGTGGAGCTAGTGAACAATATCAACTCAAGAATGGAAGTTGGACAAGCAATAAGACTGGAATTATTCAAGAATTTCAACCCTTCAAAAGCCCCGCACTTTGGCGGAGCATGGGAGAGGCTCATACGAATCGTAAAAGACAATCTGAAGGAGATGATTGGATCACGTAAAGACAGGCCACCAACGGTTGAGGTCTTGAGAGGTGCTCCAATTCATGCTGAATACTTCCTGAATTCACGGCCTCTTACTCATATACCTCTAGACAGTGAAGAAGACGCTAACCCCATTTCTTATACTAATTGGGAGAACAGAGAGATTTTCACTGCCATTTTCCTTCAAAACTTGCGATCTAGAGCAAAAACATTGGCGATTGGCCATTCATTACGGAAAGTACTTTTGGACCAGATGGAAGTCCGAATACTTACCGTTCATAGCACAACGTCCTAAATGGAATACGAAAACCGAACCAATACAAGTCGACAATATAGTCGTGATTGTTAACACAGATAATGACAGAGGTGAATGGTTAAAGGGCCGCGTCATAGAAGTTTACAAGTCTAAGGATAAACAAGTTCGATCTCTTAAAATAAAAACTGCGCATGGTACGTACAATCGCGCAGTAGGCTGGATTAGAAGTTTACAGAAAAAATGAAGATATCACCGAAAACGTAAAACCGATTGAGCATAGGGAACAATTAGCACAAGACGAAACTTCGAGGTTAAGCAATAACGAACAACATAAGGAGGAAATTCTATTTTTGTCAACATTTCAGAAACCGGAATCCAAAATAATAGGACATGCCGGAATAAGCAACTAAATCATCTTGAACTGTAAATTGGACAAGAAACCTGAAGAAACATTGACAGAGCTCAACGAGAATACCATGACGACAGCATCGCAAAAATAACGTTAAATTAGTAACTAAACCATCTAGAAATAAACGAAAAAGAATCGCAGCATGTACGTGGGCGAACGATGGATTGATAGCCACAGCAAAACACGTAACCGGAACAGCGAAAAGGTCAATGGAAAGAACACTAATAGAAAATAATATTCCCGCGAAAAAATTTCGGACATTGAACGTCAGTTTATGGATCGTGACGGTATTTACGTTGTTACTATTCATTCAACAAGTTATCGGAAGCGAACTGACAGGACTTATCACGTACGATTGTGCGAGTAACGACATAAACATTAGTTACTCATTAATTGACGTGGCATCATGTACTCCACCAGCAAATAATCTGACTGCATCGGAAACACGAATTTAAGTTTTACAACGAAGTCCAAAACCGCTAGTCAACGTTTGTGGTAACCAAGGTAGTCCGCTCAACTCGGTGGTCGGGGTGTAACTATTGTGAGACAAACAACCATCGATCCCTTATCCGTTGCTTGTCTCCCGTGTGTTAGTATTAGTGATAGGTTGATACCGTGCACGCTAAAATGAAAATTCCTAAAGATCGTTAAAAAGTACCGACAATTGCGCATAAGTGCACATACCTAAATTATGCGTAAACACAGATTACCTAATATTGGGTAATATAGGGTATTGAAGGAAGATAAACGTTATATATTACCGATTTCTTATCGTTACTTTTTACTGTAAATTGGGTATTTTTAATAGTTTTATTTTACAGAATGCTTCAAAAAAGACATGCAATTTAACAATTTATCCATTCGGATTATTATTCCAAATTCTGCACTTAATATGAAACAAATGTTCAAATGTATTACAAAATCTATTTTTTGCATTAAAACAACATTATCAATAAAGTATGGATGAATCCAAGTAAAGCTAAAATGAGATTAAACATCGTAGTATCAAAAGCTGAAATTGGTAATAAGTTTGTGGCTATTTTTCAAACTGAATGGAATTGGCCAGTATCGACGATTTTCTGCTCTCTTTATCACCATTTACTTTTCTTAAACAGTTCAAAAAATAATTTTTCAAGAGCACCATCTACGACGTTTAACCTTACTTGTGCATTACCTGGATTCCTCCATCAAAGAAATATTTTTTTCTGAATCGACCCAACATTATGACACGTTCATTATTTCGCTCCGGATTGATGCCAATAGAATTGATGAGCTAGAATAAAAAAAAAACAAAAGTTATTGCTTCGAATATTGGGACAATGAACTTTTTACCCAATTTTATGCCAAATAAAAACATAATTTCAGGTATTCACATCTTAGCGTGTGTACAGTAGAGGCAAGGGGTTTATCTCAATTGATTTAATTGTGTTGTATACAGTCAGGGTCGTCCCCTCTTTTTTTACAAAATTTAATTTATTTTAGTCAATGACAATGATTTAAAGAAATCAAGTTTTTTATATAAAACATTTACTTATCTTGTTAGACTGAAGCGTAGTCTCGGCTTGGTGGTACGCTTCGATCGGCGGATCCATCAATGCCAGGAGCTGAAGAACTTGAAGTTTCCCGTTGCGGTTCTGATTGGTAGGACGACCGGTTGACATCATCATCGGTTGACAAGGATAACTTCTTCAAGTGCGAAACATTACGATCATACTTCTTCCCTGTATCCATAGATTGTACAGTTACGTTTGGTCCAGTGCGGCTCAGCACTGTGAACTTCTCTTTCAAGAAGTTGGTGGCTAGTTTGTTCATAGGGAGCAGATTTTTCATTAGCACGACATCGTCACTGAGATGTCACTTGGCTTTGCTTTACGCCTGGTATATTCCCTCTCCTTCTGTAGCATCTTTTTCTCGAGATCCCGATCACGAAAATCTGGAGGTGTTGTTTCAAAGTCGTCAATTTGGAGAAGTATTGATCGCAATCTCCGGCCCTGAAAGAGCTCACTAGGTTCTTTTCCTGTAATAGTGTGCGAAGTATTGTTATAGAGATCCAAATAGCTGTCGAGTACTATTTTCCAATCATAATACAGTGCATTGGCGATTTTCATCCTTTTAAGAAGCGAACGATTCTGCCTTTCGACTTAGCCATTGGCTTGCGGCCGGTAAGTCGATGTGTAGTTAAGGTGTATACCAATATTGGTACAGAATTTTTCATATTCCGTTGACACGAACTGTTTTGCGTTGTCTAGGGTTATGGTTCTAGGAGGCCCCCATGTTTTAAAGATCGTTTTCAAACGTTTGATAGTCTCTTGTGCAGTAATTCGTTGCATAATGTCGATTTCCATATCGGCTATAATATTCGATAATTACTAGGAGGTATTCCCCTTTGGGCATAGGTCCAAGAGAATCAATTGCAACATCAATCCATGGTGTTTCCGGGAGGATACGACGCATCATGGGCTCAGGAGGATTCGTTGTTTGTACCAGCTGACACCCTTCGCATGTTTCACATGTCCTTATGGCATCTTTATCGATTCCTGGCCACAAAAATCTTTCTCGTTGCATTTTTTTCATCATTGACTGACCCGGGTGTCTCTTATGAGCAAGTTAGCACATTCGAAAACGCAAGGTCTTAGGAATTACGAGCTTTGTTTCGCGCATAACTAAGTTATTAACATGAGAAAAATTCCAGATAATAAGTTGTGATACATTTTATGAGTGTTTGTAGTTCTCGATCCGATGCTGTGGACGTAATGACTTCAGCTATATCAATTGCTGCTGATTCCTGAACTGCCCTTTTTATGTACTCTGTTTCAATATCGTATTCCTCACGGTCTTTAGAAAAAGAAAGAACTGACAGCGATTCAGCAACAACGCATCTTATGAATGCATCTGAATCCTCATGTCACTCACGATCTTCTACATGGACTGCCAATCTCGACAAATAGTCCGCTAGGTTCGCTGATCCTTTGCGGTAAATCACCTTGAATCTGAAAGCTTGTATCTTCAACAACCAGCGTTCGATCCTAGCAGTAGGCCTAGATGAAATCGAAAAAAAAATTCCAGGGGGCGGTGATCTGACGTGAGCTCAAAAGTAATACCCAACAAATATATTTTGAAGCGCTCTACGGCCCAAACGATACCCGAAGCTTCTTCCTCGATAGGAGGGTAGGATTTCTCGATATCCGTCAAGCTGATAATCCGCGGCTGATTACCGGTAAATTGTATAAGAACGGCACCCAATCCTATGCCTGATGTATCAGTTAAGAGCAATGTTCGATCTTTGGGATCATAATATCCCAAGCTACCTGCGGAACCAACAAGAGATTTAATTTTGGTAAATGACTTCTGGTGCTCAGAGAGCCATTGAAACGTCACGCCATGTTTTATTAGTTGTCTTAAAGGATCATTTACTGTCGTCATATGAGGAATACAAAAGGAAATGAAATTATCAGAAAAATAAAATAAATAAAATAAAACCAAACAAAGAAAATTGCCTACCTTTATACGTATGTGACCCCTAGAAAGCTCCTAAGTTCCTCTCTTGTCGGCGGTGCTCTACAAGCCACAATTGACTTGACCTTCTCTTCACTTGCTGATATTCCATCTGCTGACAAATTATTACCAAGAAAAACCACTTTTCGTTGCTTGAATTTGCATTTATGATCATTTAACATGATCCCGTACTGATGCAACACGTTAAGAGTTTGTTTCACAGCGGAGTCATGATCAGCTTCAGCTTCGCCATAGATAAGAATATCATCAATCGACATCCTACCAGAGTGCTTTCCATCAGGTTCTGGAAAAGCTCCGGTGCACAGTTCACTCTAAATAACAATCGTTTGTACCGGTACAGATCCCAATTGGTTATGAAAGTTGTAGCATCAAGACTGGCTTCAGTTATCTCTACGTGATGAAAAGCTTGCTTGATGTCTAGGGATGCGAAGAATTTTGCATTTTTGAATTTCGAAATCAACTCGTCGAACACCGGTAAAGGATGGTTAAGCCTTTGGATGGCTTGATTGGCCCGTCGCATATCCATGCATAAGCGCAGTTCTCCATTTTCTTGTATGATTCGAACGAGTGGTGAAACCTTAGAAGAAGGTGTTGTTACCCTTTCAATTATATCCATCTCTATAAGCTCATCAATTTTCACGTAACCTTTCCAAATAACGGAATGGGACAGCGACGCAAAGGCTGGATCACAGGAGGCACACTTTTGTCAACAGGAATACTCAATTTTATACCCTTCATTTTTGGAAAGGTTTTATTTGCAGTGTTAACAGCGGGTGGATAGTCATGAAGAAAACGAATATTATTTTTGGCTCAGGAAGTACTAGCACACCGGTCCCAAGCTCGGTCCCAATCTCAATGATTCGCCCCTAAGACCGTAACTCACACCAATACACTCTCAAATATTCTGTCAAAATAACATAGCGAATCAAAACAAAAACAAAGATACTTGTACCAAAAGGTACTGAAAAGCGCAAGAGTGCATGGCAAGGAGCAGACTGCAAGGTGTACTTCGGAACTAGGGGTTCTACAACAGTGAACCAGTTTCAAATCGCTAGTTGCACATTGATTGTTGGTGTTAATGCGTCGTACTGTCATTCGATTTGTACTTGGCAGACCGATCTGCAATACTCCTAACTTTTTGGCAGTAAGTTTTCCACGTAATGGTTGCCATCCCTTTTCGATTACATAGAAAGAGGTAATCGTTTTCAGAACTTGTAATTCTGCATCAAATGGGGTCAAGAGATTCAAAGGAATCCTTAAACATGACGATCTCAACCCCCCCGATATGACAACTAATCAGTTCGTCTTCAATATCTCCTACGTTGTAGATAGATTTCTTGTCTGTCACTATCAACATCTTCCTGTTCGTTGACATTGAAGACGTGTCTGGGACGTTTAGCCAGATGCTCATTTGCCATAAAATGTTGCATCCGTTTTCTTTCCAACACACGCTGAGTATTAAATATTTAAACCAGTCTAACCGACACAATGACACATTACAATTCAATACAAAAGTACTTACAGGGCCTGATGATTATTTCGAACTAGATTGCGAATGGCAAACCGTACGGAAGTGTCCTATCTTTCCACAACGAAGGCAGGTACTATTTACCGCTGGAGATCGTTCTCCTTGGCGATGTAGGTTAGATCCATAACGCTGACATCGTGCTCTTCTATCGCTTTCGTTGAAATTGTTGTTGGTGATAAGACGGTTCACGGAGTTTTCGATTCTTTTACTGGTCATCCTAGCAGACTGGTATCGTAAAGACTGGTATCGTACAGACTGGTATGCATTAACGATTTTGTCAGTGTCGTCCAGCGTCAGCGTTTTCTTTTCTAGTAATTTCTGTCTATGATCGTCATAAGTGTACTGAATAATCTTATCGATAACACTAGTCGGCAAAATCGGAACTTTTTTCGCTCCCGTCGGCATTTCTGGTTGGATTTTATAGATTTTGCTACGTTGAATCCAAATATGGGCTCAGAAATTCTGTAACACGTCCAGTTTTTGAGAAAAATGTGATTTAAACTCACAAAAACACGTACTTCCGTAGTAATATGATCTACCTAAGCAACAACCAGAATATTGGCTCTGCCCTTTGCAAGTTGGACTTGGATTTTATGGAATGGACCTCCCTGTATCCATTCGTGAACACAGATTTTTCGCAACACGTAAGATTGATGAAATAAACCGGGTTTTCATTCACAAAATTACGAATTTTCATGAAAATCAAGATTTCCTATTTTGAAAACATGAATTTTCGCTCCACCCTTTGAATGTTGGGTTTGGATTTTATGAAATAAACCTTCCTGAATCCATTCGTTATCACAGATTTTTCGTAACACGTAAGATCAATGAAATAAACCGGGATTTCATTCACAAAATTACGAATTTTCATAAAAATCAAGATTTTCTACTTTGGAAACATGAATTTCAGCTCCACCCTTTAAATAATGGGCTTGGATTTTATTAAATGGACCTCCCTGAATTCATTCGTGAACACGGATTTTTCGTAACACGTAAGGTTGATGTAAAAACCGGGTTTTCATTCACAAAATTACAAATTTTCATGAAAATCAAGATTTCCTATTTTGAAAACATGAATTTTTGCTCCGCCCTTTGAATGTTGGGTTTGGATTTTATGAAATAAACCTCCCTGAATCCATTCGTGAACACAGACTTTTCGTAACACGTAAGATTGATGAAATAAACCGGGTTTTCATTCACAAAATTACGAATTTTCATGAAAATCAAGATTTCCTATTTTGAAAACCTGAATTTTCGCTCCGCCCTGTGAATGTTGGGTTTGGATTTTATGAAATAAACCTCCCTGAATCCATTCGTTATCACAGATTTTTCGTAACACGTAAGATTAATGAAATAAACCGGGATTTCATTCACAAAATAACGAATTTTCATAAAAATCAAGATTTTCTATTTTGAAAACATGAATTTCAGCTCCACCCTTTGAATGTTGGGCTTGGATTTTATTAAATGGACCTCCCTGAATTCATTCGTGAACACGGATTTTTCGTAACACGTAAGGTTGATGTAAAAAATGGGTTTACATTCACAAAATTACGAGTTTTCATGAAAATCAAGACCCGTCCATTAATTACGTCGCTCAAAAATACAGATTTTTAACCCCCTCCTTTCTTTATCACTTTTTTTTTTATGGATTTTTGAAAATTTTTGTAGGCATCGTCACTTTTTAAACCCCCTCCACCTCCCTCTCAAAGCATAACGTAATTTATGAACGATCCCTTTAGCTGTGCCTCTTTGAGTATATTGAGTATATTTATGTTGCTTCTTACAGCAGTTTGGGAACATAAGACCTTCAAAGTTCATTCATTAATTCAAAAGTCAGCTGCACTATTTGATAATTGTTCTGCGGGTTATTACACTATCCAATACCCAAACAGCCCAACTTGCTTTTCTTCTGCCAGAAATCCCTCAACTATTGATTTGGTCTTAACTGATTCATGTCAACTTTGTAGCCAATTGGTTACCCATGCTGACTTCGGTTCGGATCACCTTCCAGTAACTTTTGAAATATCTCAAGAAATAATTTCTAATCCCAACAGTTCTACTTTCAATTATCATAGAGCTGATTGGAACCAATATCAAACATTCATGGAATATAACTTTGATCCTAATATTCCTTTGGAAACTAAAAATGATATCGATAATGCTCTTGACTCTCTGACTACTTCCATAGTTGAAGCAAGAGCTGTCTCAGTTCCAAAATGCGAGGTAAAGTTCAATACAATTATAATAGACGACGATCTTCAGCTTTTGATCCGTCTGAAAAATATCCGTAGAAGACAATATCAAAGAACACGCGATCCCGCCATGAAAGTTATCTGGCGAGATTTGCAAAAACAAATTAAAAAACGCTTCTCTGCCCTGAGGAACAAACAATTCGAAAATAATGTGTCAAAATTAGAGCCGACTTCCAAACCTTTTTGGAAACTCTCCAAAATTTTAAAGAAACCTCAAAAGCCTATTCCAGCGGTCAAAGAAGGTGATAAAATATTGCTAACAAATGTGGAAAAAGCTCAAAAACTTGCTGAGCAGTTTGAGAGTTCCCATAATTTCAGTTTGGGTCTTACTAGTCCTATTGAGAATCAGGTTTCTCTTGATTATCTGAATATTTCCTCAAGGGAAAATATTTTTGATGAATCCTGGGGTACTGATTTGGATGAAGTAAAAACTATAACTAAAAAGTTAAAAAATATGAAGGCTCCAGGTGATGATGGAATTTTCTATATACTCATCAAAAAACTCCCAGTGAGTACCTTGTCTTTCATGGTAAAATTATTTAATAAATGTTTTCATTTGTCATACTTTCCTGGCAAATGGAAAAATGCCAAAGTTGTTCCAATTTTGAAGCCCGAGAAAGATCCAGCTGAAGCTTCTAGCTACAGACCAATAAGTTTACTTCCTTCAATCAGTAAACTTTTTGAAAAGCTAATTTTGAATAGAATGATGCTTCACATCAATACAAACTCAATTTTTGCAGATGAGCAATTTGGATTTCGCCATGGCCATTCAACTACTCATCAACTTTTGAGAGTTACTAATTTAATTCGTTCAAACAAATCTGAAGGCTGCTCAACTGGAGTTGCTCTTCTAGACATAGAAAAAGCATTCGACAGTGTTTGGCATGAAGGTCTGATTACTAAATTGAAAAACTTTAATTTTCCGCTCTATATTATAAAATTAATTCAAAATTATTTAACTGACAGAACTCTGCAGGTAAATTATCAGAATTCCAAATCTGATCGACTACCTGTTAGAGCTGGAGCTCCTCAGGGTAGCATTCTTGGGCCGATACTATACAACATTTTTACTTCCGACCTCCCTGATTTGCCTCAGCGTTGTCAGAAATCCTTGTTTGCTGATGACACAGGCATCTCCGCTAAAGGAAGAAGTCTTCGTGTCATTTGCAGGAGACTGCAGAAAAGTTTGGACATTTTCTCTTCTTATTTACAGAAATGGAAGATTTCTCCCAACGCTTCCAAAACTCAACTAATAATATTCCCACATAAACCTAGAGCTTCTTTTTTGAAACCTAGTAGTAGTCACATCGTTACTATGAGCGGTGTTCCAATTTCCTGGTCAAGCGAAGTGAAATACCTTGGTCTATTACTTGATCAAAAATTAAATTTTAAAAATCACATTGAAGCATTCAAGCAAAATGTAATAAATATATAAAATGTTTATATCCTCTTATAAACAGAAAATCCAAACTTTGTCTAAAGAACAAACCACTAATATTTAAACAAATTTTTAGACCGGCCATGCTTTATGCTGTTCCAATATGGTCCAGTTGTTGTGCTACCAGGAAAAAAATACTTCAAAGGTTCTGAAGATGATTTTGAAGCTGCCTTCTTGGTACAGTACTAACGAAGTACATAGAATTTCGAATGTTGAGACTTTAGAACAAATGTCCAACAAAATAATTAATAATTTCAGACAAAAATCGTTGCAATCTTCTATTGCAATGATTAATTCCCCTTATGCTTAGTTAAGATTAATTTTAGTTTGTTTTTAGTTTTAAGATTATTATTGTTATACTGACATGCAGGAATAAAAACCTGTTTAAAATACTGAACTGCTAAGGCATGAACCATGTAAACAAAATTAGATACATATTTTAACAATTAAGGTTGATACGTTACGGTAGTAGCTGGAGCACCTAGATTAACATGAAATGTAAATATGAATAAATTTGGAACAAATAAAGAGTTAAAAAAAAAAAAAAAAAAAAAAAAAAAAAAAAAAAAAAAAAAAAAAGTCAGCTGCACAGAGCCCTTCAGAAACGCCTCATTAAATACTCTATTCAGCAGTGCCGTATTTTTAAGTTAGGATAGGAGTGAGCAAGACAGCATTAAAACACGCAAACACTCAAAAAACAAAATAATAGACACAGACAAAAGACTCTGTGTTAGTCACTATTGCTCGAGAGAATAAGGAAAAGATATATATGTTAAAAAAGAAAGCAAGAATCCTCAAGCACGTAGCTTAATGCGGCATTTTATAGAGCTTTTTGAGGTTTAATTTGCGCACACTGTTGCAAGATTTGAATCGAAGCAGTGCGAGTGAAAAGTCAACGAAGTTGTGGGAAACCAAACCGTGCATTAATCCCCGCATGTAAGACAAAGAAAGACGATTAAATGTCGAAAAGGTCTATTGGCGTATTTGCGGCACTACATTTGTGTCATTATTGCTCTCTTGCTTTAGCGTCAATTAATGCTCATGTTGACTCTCTTCAGCCTTGCACAATCATTTTTTATTCATTCAAAGCTAGCTATTTGAGTGTTGCGGACGCGTTTTTTTTATTTTTGTAAAAATGTCACGAATTTGTCTGAACGATCCGCAAAAACTTTGTTGCATTTGTGGAGACGTGATATTGAAGGAACAGAGGAAGGGGTTTACACCTTTGTTGGAGACAGCATATCAGCTGTATTTTGACAAGGAGCTTCCAAATCGTGAGTTTCCATGGGTTCCAACATACTCCTGTTGCTCATACTACCGAACATTGCTTGGTTGGATGAAAGGTACGCACAAAGGCTTACCTTTTGCCAAACCTATGGTGTGGACTAATCCAACCAATCACATGAGCGATTGTAACCTTTGTTTGACAAAAAATCATGGATTTTCCAAAGCTTTGAAGCATAACATCGAATACCCATCAAGGCCAACATTGCACTCCGAAGCAATGCCAGTTCCAATATCTCCAAATATTGCTGGACGTGCCAGGTGAATCTGAGAAAAGCTTTCAGGATGATCCAGATGTTTTACCTTCGGAGTCTGAGGAACCGCATGTTATAACCCAAGAGGAGCTGAACGATTTGATTCGAGATTTGGAGCTACCCAAGACCAAAACGCAGCTGCTAGCTTCAAGGCTAAACCATTGGAATGTCCTGGAAAAAGATGTAAAGGTGTCATCTTAAAGGAAGAGACATTCAGATAACATAAAATATTTTTCGATGGACGGTGATCTTGTCTTTTGCAACAACATCGAAGGTTTAATGGAAGAGCTACAGTTACAGTTCACGCAACTGACTGGAGGCTCTTCATTGACGCTTTAAGCAAAAACTTGAAGGCAGTGTTACTGCACAATGGAAATAAGTATTCTTCAGTGCCAGTTGCATTTGTAGCTCACATGAAGGAAACTTATGAGAACATAAAAACACTTTTGGAAAAGATTAAATATTAGGAACACCAGTGGAATCTCTGTGCAGACCTTAAGGTAGTGGCATTGCTCACTGGGCTTCAAGGAGGCTACACAAAGCATTGTTGTTTCTTCTGCCAATGGGACAGTCGTGCGAGGGATAAACATTACCACCAGCAGCATTGGCCAGCACGTACCGAGATGGTACCTGGGAAGAAAAATGTGTCAAATCTGCCTCTTGTCGACAGGGACAAAATTTTACTACCTCCGCTACATATTAAGCTTGGGTTGATCAAAAATTTTGTCAAAAAGCTGGATATTCAAGGAGAACCATATTGTTTTTTGAGGAAAAAGTTTCCGAGATTGAGCGAAGCCAAGGTGAAAGAAGGAGTATTTGTTGGCCCTCAAATAAGGAAACTCCTTAAAGACGACAATTTTCAGCAAACTCTTAACGCGACAGAGTTACGAGCATGGAATGCGTTCCAAAAGGTTTGTGGTCACTTCTTGGGAAATGAAAAGTCTCCGGATTATGTACACATCGTTCAAGAGCTGGTTGATTCGTATGCTGCACTGGGATGTAATAGGTCACTTAAATTGCACTTTTTGCATTCTCATCTGGACTTCTTCCCAGAGAATATGGGAGCCGTCGCAGATGAACATGGAGAACGATTTCATCAAGATATCGCACAGACTGAAAAGAACTTTGCTGGCAAATGGAGCCCAGCGATGCTAGCGGACTACTGCTGGATGCTACAGAGGCAAACACCTTTGGAGAACTATAAAAGGAAAAAGAAAACAAAGTGAATTTACGTTGAAAAATATAGAGAAAATTTCAACTAAATGACTGACTGACTGACTGACTGACTGACTGACTGACTGACTGACTGACTGACTGACTGACTGACTGACTGACTGACTGACTGACTGACTGACTGACTGACTGACTGACTGACTGATAGGAAATCTTGATTTTCATGAAAATTCGTAAATTTGTAAATAAAAACTCAGTTTTTTCAACATGAATGGATTCAGAGAGGTTCATTTCATAAAATCCAAACCCAACATTCAAAGGGCGGAACGAAAATTCATGTGTTCAAAATAGGAAATCTTGATTTTCATGAAAATTCTTAATTTTTGTGAATGAAATCCCGGTTTATTTCATTAATCTTACGTGTAACGAAAAATCTGTGTTCATGAATGGATTCAGGGAAGTCCATTTCATAAAATCCAAGCCTAGCATTCAAAGGGTGGAGCTGAAGTTCATGTTATCAAAATAGAAAATCTTGATTTTTATGAAAATTAGTAATTTTGTGAATGAAATCCCGGTTTATTTCATTAATCTTACGTGTTACGAAAAATCTGTGATAACGAATGGATTCAGGGAGGTTTTGTTCAGAAAATCCAAACCCAATATTCAAAGGGCGGAGCGAAAATTCATGTTTTCAAAATAGGAAATCTTGATTTTCATAAAAATTCGTAATTTTGTGAATGAAAACCCGGTTTATTTCATCAATCTTACGTGTTACGAAAAATCTGTGTTCACGAATGGATTCAGGGGAGTGTCCATTTCATAAAATCCAAGCCCAGCATTTAAAAGGGCGGAGCTGAGATTCATGTTTTCAAAATAGAAAATCTTGATTTTTTTATGAAAATTAGTAATTTTTGTGAATGAAATCCCGGTTTATTTCATTAATTAGTGTTACGAAAAACTGTGATACGATGGACAGGGAGGTTGTTCAGAAAAACCAAACCCATACAAAGGGCGGAGCGAAAATAGTTCAGGAAATCTTGACATAAAAATTCGTAATTTTGTGAATGGAAATCCCGGTTTATTTCATTAATCTTACGTATTACGAAAAATCTGTGATAACGAATGGGTTCAGGGAGGTTTTTTTCATCAAATCCAAACCCAATATTCAAAGGCCGAAGTAACACCACTTGTCATATTCATGTTAATAATAGAACGTTTTTAGATTAAGCTCAATTTTTTCTTATCTTAGATACGAATCAATAACTTAATTTCATACACGCATATAACCAAAAAAGCGCAATAAATGTGGCAGTTTTGAACATCTTTTAGGTCAAACCAGATGTTTTGTAGAACATTCATAAGACAAATCATTATGTTCTTTGGATGCTTCCAACAACATGCTGATAACATAATGATATGTTTATTTCAAATCAACCACGGTATGAACAAAGGGTAAAAAAATATAAATAAGGTATTTTTTAATGGCGAAACGATATCGTAGCTAATGGTATTTTGCGCGTTAAAGATGATTGTTTATTACTTCTTTCAAATGAGAAATAAAAACTGCTTTACGCATGGAATTGTATCAAAATTGTATATGCGGCTCAAAGGTTAGCAGTGCAACTTTCCGTTTTACCTTCCCGTAATTTCATGCGACATCGATTGGAGTAAAAAACGTAGAAGGTATTCCTCCCCGAATATTATTCATTAGATTGCCAATTTTAGTGAGATTTCTATTGTGGAATTCACAAAAATAAAAATTAATTATGTTTTGCTAGGTTGATTTTCCAAGGCCCTCGCCAGTCCTACAGTACAACGTCTGCAGTACGAAGGTAAAGACATTAGCACCTTATCGACACGTTTGGTTTTGTAACAAATGTTCGTTTTTCATTTTCTGCGTTTTTTGTTGTGCAATTGGGCAAATCGCTCGTAATGCTTCAGTAATGAATTAAAAAACACATCACGATGGTATTTTTCTTGGAATTATATTGTGCGTTAAGCTGCGTCTCAAAAGACTCCCCCACAAATTAAACGTAACAATTTATAAAAAAATACTAAACATTGTTTTCTCCCTAACTGTTGTTCCATTTTCTATGCTGTTTTATTCATTATGCTATGAACTTAAACCCCTATGCGTAATTTGGCTTCTATTGTGAATCAGTGAGTGGGATAAAACAGTCAATAGCCGTTCATTTGGGTAGAAATTAGTTTTATTTTAGGATTCCAGTATTTCAAATAAACATATTTTCTAGCTCGTCACTGTATTGGATTCACAATCTATTCTGAATGATTTCACTATTGCATGAGGATGTTAAAAACATATTTAAAATTCATCTTGAATGCAACCTATCAACATATTTACAAACATCTAGCATACACGCTATTTCCAAACAATCCAAAATGAAGTACGTTTGATTCAAATCAGTCAAAAGTATGGATACTCAAAAGTGAGTAAAAATAGTTCGTAGTGGTAAGATCACAAACAGTCACCAATGTTTTCAACAAGTAAAATTTAAGTTGATCGAACAAAAATAGATCAAAAATGTGTTCGCTGTTCTGGTACCACGTTTGAACCGAATATGTGTGGAAAAACATCCTGAAAACTTTTTCAAGACCAGACATGTTTGGTATTTCATCCTCACGGCTTTTTTACAACAAACTTCTTATATTCTTGTCAAAGAAGATGTTTCTGGTGTTACTTGGGGGTCACCTCGGCAGGTTTTTCTTTTTAAATGTAAGTTTCCCCATTGAAAAATTTGTTATAATAATAAAACGGGGGGCAAAAAAAAATTGTTCCGACTGAGGTGGAAATTTTTTGAATTATTGTTGTTTTATTTTGTTCCTTCGTGTGACTCTTCAAGCAATACTTTTTTTATATAAAAATATATTATGAGTTGGTTTTACATGAGTAGAGCGCGTTGTTTTGTTTAACATGAAAAAATTTAATTTTTTTTTTATTGTTATTGTTTTTTTTTTTATATAATAATATGGTGTGGTGAGAGTGCGGGGGGCTTTTTTGTGGTTTTCGGGGTATCGTGGAAAACGTTGCGAAGATCAAAACCGGACATAAAAAGTGTACACGTAGGCGGAGTGAACCGCCATTTTGGATTCCGCATACTGCGTTATACAATCAAATCTGCAAAAAAATGGATGCGAATCAATTCAAAATGTTTATGGAACAGCAAGCTAAGCTGATGACGGAACGAATGAAAGGAGTGCAGGTATCCAACGCACAAGCTACAGCACAGGCTGCAGTCCAGGCTGCGCATGCTTCGGCTCCACAGCTACCTCAGGTGCCACTTCCGTCGTCTCTCATACTGGAAGGCGACATGGAAGAAAATATGGAATTTTTCGAAAAAAAATTGGACCAATTACGTGAGGGCTACAAAGGTGGACACGTGGCCTGGCATCGATAATCAGCAGAAGGTCAGCATTCTGCTGTCAGTGATCGGAGAACCAGCCAGAAAGAAATTTTTCAATTTCGAGCTAACGGAAGCTCAACGTGCAAATCCAGAACAAACCTTACAAGCTATTCGTGAAAAAGTGATACCAAAACGAAATTTGATTCTGGACCGGCTGGAATTTTTCAGTGCTGCACAGATTTCTCGTGAGTCAACCGACGACTTTGCCACTCGCTTGAAAACTCTTGCTCATAGCGCTATGCTTGGTGCTTTGAAGGAAGAACTCATAACCTATAAAATCGTCACGGCTAATAAGTGGCCGCAGATTCGTTCAAAGATGTTGGCCATAACAGACATCAACCTTGACAAAGCCATAGACATATGTAGAGCGGAAGAGATCACCAACAAACGCTGCCAAGAGCTGGCTATGCAGACTGATTCAGAGGTAAAGAAAGTGAGCAAAGGCATTTTCCGATCCAAGCCAAAGGCACTTCGGTGCAAATTCTGTGGAGACCGACATGACTTTGTCAAAGGTGCTTGTCCGGCTTTTGGTAAGAGGTGTAACTATTGCAAAGGCAAAAATCACTTCGAAAAGGTATGCAAGGCTAAGAAAAAGTCGAATAGGAAAAGTTCCAGACGAGTGAAGGAGATTAAGGACGAAACCAGTGAGTCGGAGGAAGGACCTTCTCAAGATGACGCCTCGTCGGAAGACAGTGAGGAGGAATTTGAGATCGGAAAGATTTACGACGACTCTGACCGTGGTGGAAGTGTATCAGCTGAGTTGGAGTTGAAGTTTAATGAAAGGTGGGTGAAAATTAAGTGTGAAGTGGACACACTAGCCTTATTGGCCATGACTATCTAATGAAACATGTGAAGAATGAAGACCTACTTATTTTACCGTCAAAGTTCCGGCTGCAGAGTTTTGGAGGAAATCCTATAAAAGTTCTGGGTCAAGTGAAAGTGCCCTGTCGACGTAAGGGACGAAGATATAGCCTAGTTCTCCAGGTGATCGGCGGAACCCACTGTCCGTTGCTGTCAGCAAAGGCTTCGAGAGTCCTAGGGTTTGTCAAGTTCTGCAAGACGGTTACTTTCGGTGAATCCAACACAGCTTTGTCATCAGCAAAGTTGCTCAACGTATACCGTGTCGATGCGCAGAGAATCGTGGAAAACCACAAGGGCCTATTTTCTGCATATGGAAAACTGGAAGGAGAGGTATCGTTAGAAGTCGACCACTCCGTTCCACCATCGATTCAATCGCCCCGTCGTGTCCCAATAGCTTTGCGTGGTAAGTTGAAAACGGAATTGGAAACACGAGAAAGAGATGGTATCATTACTAAAGAACCAGCACATACTGATTGGGTCAGCAACATCCTAATCGTACAACGTGGGAGCTTGAGTTTCCGCATCTGTTTGGATCTGGTTCCTTTGAACAAAGCTCTGAAGAGACCCAACTTGCAGTTCGTCACCATTGATGAAATTCTTCCAGAGCTAGGAAAGGCCAATGTTTTTTCGACGGTGGACGCAAAAAAGGGATTTTGGCATGTTGTGTTAGACGAAACTAGCAGCAAGCTCACAACGTTCTGGACACCTTTTGGACGCTATCGGTGGACCCGCTTACCTTTTGGTATTGCCCCAGCTCCAGAAATATTCCAGATGAAGCTGCAGGAGATCATCCAGGATCTGGAAGGAGTTGAGTGTATCGCTGATGATATTCTTGTGTACGGTATCGGAGATTCCTTTGAAGAAGCTCTTTCTAATCACAATTTATGTCTCGAGAAACTTTTCTGTAGATTGGAGAAAAACAACGTTAAGCTCAACCGTGAAAAGCTGAAACTGTGCCAGACGTCCGTTAAGTTTTATGGTCATGTCTTGACTGACAAAGGACTTCAACCAGATGACAGCAAGATTACGACGATTCGTAATTACCCAACACCGTCAAATCGGAAGGAGGTGCATCGTTTTATCGGGATGGTCAACTATCTCAGCAGATATATTCCTTATCTCAGTGCACATCTTACCAGCTTACGTAAGCTTATCAGTGAGTCGCATCCCTGGCAATGGACTACAACAGAACAAGAAGAATTCAGTCGAGTGAAGTCTCTGGTCGCCGACATCGGAACACTGCGGTATTACGATGTGAGTCAGCCTATAACCATCGAATGTGATGCAAGCTCTTTTGGCTTGGGAGCAGCCGTATATCAAAGAGATGGGGTTATCGCATATGCGTCCCGCACCTTAACTGCCACCGAACGCAATTATGCACAGATCGAGAAGGAGTTGCTGGCGATTTTATTCGCATGTATTCGTTTTGATCAACTTATTGTTGGAAACCCGAAGGCAACGATTAAAACGGATCATAAACCTCTTCTCAACATCTTCAACAAGCCATTGTTATCCGCACCTCGTAGGCTTCAACACATGTTGCTTAATCTCCAGCGCTATAACTTATCGACGGAGTTCGTTACTGGGAAAGAAAACGTTGTCGCCGATGCTTTATCCAGAGCGCCAGTTGCAGAGGAACATCCCAAAGACAAATACCACAAGTCTTGCATTTATCAAGTTTTGAGGGAGATTGAACACGTTGAGCTGGATCGCTTTCTGAGTATTTCAGACAGGCGCTTGACCGAAATAATGGAGGAAACCGCAAAAGATCAGTCTATGCAGCAGATTCTCGACTATGTGCAACATGGTTGGCCAGCTACAGCCGATCGTGTACCTGACAACGTGAACATTTATTACAGCTTCCGTGATGAGCTGTCCACGCAGAATGGCATCAGCTTTCGTGGTGATCGAATACTCGTTCCAAACATTCTCCGCCGTAAGCTGATTGATTGCTGTCACATAAGTCATAACGGTGTTGAAGCTACCCTGAAACTAGCCCGAGCAAATCTTTTTTGGCCTGGCATGAGTGCTCAGGTTAAGGATGTGGTGAAGGGATGCAACGTATGCACCAAGTTCTCCGCGTCACAACCAAATCCTCCAATGAAAAGCCACAGCATCCCTATCCACTAGGGTGCCAAAAAAAATCGACTTTTCGAATTTCAAAAACGGGTAGTGCTCAAAAGTTTCGTCTCCTCAAAAAAAAGTCCCCATGCAAAATTTGAGCTCAATCGGACTTCGTTAAGTGTTGGACCAAAGCGGTCAAAGTTTGACTCTTTTGAAACACGAAAAATTTCCCAAGGGGGGGGGGGGAGAAAAAAAAAAATATATTTTTTTTGTTTGTTTGTGGATGAGTTGTGAAGGAAGGGAAGGGGGGGGGGGGGGGTCTGGTGATATAAAAATTTTTTAAAAAAAAAAAATGTTGGCTCAACAGTAGAAATTGGTCACCCTACACAACACGCAGCTTGCAGACACAATTATCCGTTTTCCATAGCCTATTGTAAACATTCCCTGTTATACATCACACATCACACACAAGCAATAGCCAGGAACTCATTCTCTCTACAGCTCTCATCCAGCATCTCGTACCGATCGCTGTCGGTGATGTGATCAGCAGCTAGTAGTAAATAAACCGTGCGCGCAGACGGTTACTCTGTCCGTCCGTTCCGAAAAACATTTAAATAAACTTGTTCCGAACAGTTTTCATTGTTGTTGTATATCTGTAAAATAAAGTGTTCTGTTTTACCTGTACGTCGCGTGTGTAAAATCAAGTTCCGAAATCCGTTATCCGTCAGTGTATAGTCCGCTCAGTGTTGAACATTTTGGTCCTTCGAGCCGGATTTCGGGGACATTAAATCACGAAAAGTGACCAGTGATTGGACTCTATGAACAGTGTAAGAGAGTAGCCATCGAAGAGGCTCTAGTGCAGTGACCTGAGGCCATCGTTCGACGACCCACCATCGCTGAAGATCAGCCATCTGTGCATCAGCTGATCACCGAGAGCAACAACGACGAAAACGATCGACAGGCGCCATCGATTGAACGGGGAAGTAATATTGTGCATGTTTGAATGGTTTGCTGGTGGGCTCTATGCATGCGAGCCACCGGTGGGAAATAATCAGTGGAATAAAAATCGGAAAATAAATCGATCTTGTAAATGCATGCGAGTATTTTCATCCCATACGGGAATTGTAGACAACATTTAGCCTCTGTGTTTTCTCTACCGTTGGTCTAAGTGCTGGTTCACTTTTCTGGCCTTTCGGACGTCTGCTTGGTGGTATCCCTTCGCTGCTGTAGTTTATTTTGCTTTGCTCTCCCTGTCTCTGTCAATCGGGTCGCGTGGGACGTCGAGTAGATAATTCGATTACGGGTGCACAGTGAAGTGAAATATAGTGCAGTGTGAAGTACTTTTGTGAGTGAGCTTTGAACTTTGCTCGTGATATTGATACTGTGAACAGTGACTATCAGTGAAAATGGCCAATGAGTTGAGAGGCTTGTTGAAAGAAGAACGTTTTATTTTGAAGACTTTGGAATCTGTGCGGTTGTTTGTTGAAAGGTTCGATCCTGAAGTGCATGGTGTACAAGTTGACATTCGTTTGGAACGCCTTGAAGAAGCATTTAAGGGATTCCTCTCCGTCCGTAGGAAAATTGAACTGCTCACGGAAGACGTCGACGACGGTGATGAAGATGCTGTACCAAAGAGAGAAGCGGAAAATGCGAAGATCATCATGGATGCCGAAGACAGGTATTGCGTGCTCAAGGCCACCCTGAAAAGTCTTCGACCGAAGCCGATAGATTCCTCGAAATCCATTCAACCGAACGAACAAGTTACCGGTGCAGGGTTTTCTCGTGTCAAGCTTCCCGATATTCGCTTACCAACCTTTGGTGGACTTCTCAAGGATTGGGTAACATTTCGAGATACGTTCCGTAGCTTGATCCATAACAATCTACAGCTGACGGAAATGGACAAGTTTACGTACCTTCGGTCGGCGTTGAATGGCGAAGCCCTACAGGAAATAAATTCGGTGGAACTGTCGGACGTGAACTACGCAGTCGCTTGGGAAATTCTCGAGAAAAGGTACGAAAATAGGAAGCTGATCGTGAAGGCCCATCTCGATGCACTGTTTGCTGTGGAGTCGATGAAGAAAGAGAGCTTTGAATCGTTAAATCGGCTCATCAGCGACTTCGAGAAAAATTTGCTGATGTTGGAAAAGGTAGGAGAAAGGACGGATGACTGGAGCACAATTCTTGTCCACATGATGTGTTCTCGTTTGGACACTGCGACACTTCGGAACTGGGAAGCGCATCATAACTCGAAGGAGGTGCCGAAGTTTAACAACCTCATCCATTTTCTTCGAGATCATTGCTCCGTGTTGCAATCTGTCACTCCTACAAAATCTGTGCAGGTTCCAGAAAAACGATTTAAGCCGTCCGTCAGCAACTCAGCAGTCCAGTCTTCAAAAAAGTGTCCGTTTTGTGGTGACGGATTCCATTCCGCTTTTCGATGCGTGAAATTTCTAAAGCTGAAAGTTCCTGAACGCAGTGAAGCTGTGAAAAAGGGCAGACTTTGCTTCAACTGTCTAGCACCGGGGCATCCGGCAAGATTTTGCAGCAATGGTGTATGCCACCACTGCAATCAGAAGCATCACTCTCTGTTGCACCCAGAAACTCAGAAACCAAGCGTAGTCAGGAATTCATCCTCCGTCCCACAAGAGCAAAGTAGTTTTACAACTGGTAACCAGCACCCACCACAGACACAATTTCCAAACCAGAACCAACAAACACAAGCTTACAACGCACAACAGTCTACAAATTCTCTTCCCGTATTACACTCGCAAAACACTGTTCCACTGCCCACCACAAACCAATCATGCACACCGCAAACCACAGTTGCCCTCCCCACCAACACGCTATCCACACAAGATGTTCTATTATCCACCGCTATCGTATGTGTAAGGGATAGTTACGGCAACACACGACTAGCGCGAGCGTTATTAGATTCGTGCTCTCAATTCTGCTTCATGACGACGAACTTTTGTAGTAAGCTAAGGCTTAAGTCTTCGCCTGAACACCTGTCAGTTCAAGGAATCGGTGGTTCTGTCGTCGTAGCGCGAAAGATAGTCAAGGCAGCTGTTCTACCGCGGTCTCTGGAAATATCATCGTTCCATGAGGAGATGGATTTCTACATTCTACCGGCATTGACGGCGACTTTGCCAGCACGGAACATTAACGTGAAACATTGGACGTTTCCAAGTAACATCACCCTCGCGGATCCTCAGTTCTACGAGCCAGGCAGCATCGATCTTATTATCGGTGCCGAACACTACTTCAATTTGCTATCTGACGGTCGACAGAAGGCTGGAGATGAAGGTCCTATGTTGCAGAATACAGTCTTCGGATGGATAGTTTCTGGTCGGGTGTCCGATCAATCAGTCTTGGCAAATCGGACACATTCGTATTCGTGTACACTTGCTAACCTGCAAGAACAGTTGACGAAGTTCTGGGAGATAGAAACCTGTCGTTCCAGTAGTAGTCAATCGGTGGAAGAGACGGCGTGTGAAGAATTGTTCGACCAATCAACAGTACGCAATGATACAGGGAGGTTTATCGTTGCATTACCAAAGCGTGAATTCATTGTCAAACAACTCGGCGAGTCCAAAAACATAGCAATCAGGAGGTTTTTGGGCTTGGAAAGGCGGTTCCAGCTGAATCCCGAGTTGAAAGCAGCGTATGCAGATTTCATTCACGAATACGAGCGACTTGGGCACATGGTACAAATTCCGGATATCGACGAACAATTTCCTGCGTACTATCTGCCCCACCACGCAGTTTTCAAACAGGACAGTACAACGACGAAATTACGCGTCGTTTTCGACGCATCCTGCAAAAGCAGCAGTGGAGTATCGCTCAACGATGCGCTAATGGTTGGACCTACTGTCCAAGAGGATTTAATAGCAATCACTCTTCGGTTCCGTTTGTTGCGCATTGCCATTGTTGCAGATGTCGAAAAAATGTATCGGATGATACTTGTCCAGCAGTCCGATCGGTGTCTTCAGCGAATCGTCTACCGAGATTCTCCCGACGAACCACTCCGTACGTACGAGTTAATAACTGTCACTTACGGAACAGCATCTGCCCCATACTTGGCGACGAAGTGCTTGCAGCGCCTAGCCGAAGATGGAACACTCGCTTTTCCTCGTGCAGCAAAAATTCTGAAGGAGGATTTTTACGTCGATGATATGCTAACTGGAGCGGACAACGTCAACGAAGCAAAGCAACTGGCGGAGGAGATGATCATGCTGTCTTCATCAGGAGGGTTCAACCTTCGAAAATGGAACTCAAATTGCAAGGAACTGCTAGCCGAGTTGCCTTCAAACCTCCTCGATGATCGTGCTACATTAGAGCTTGACTGCTCAACTTCACCAGTAAAAACGTTGGGTTTACTGTGGGAACCTCATTCAGATTATTTCCGTTACCATTCTTCTGAGTGGGAAAACAAAGCAGCGCTTACAAAACGCGTAGTCCTCGCAGAGGCAGCTCGTCTTTTCGACCCGTTAGGTCTGATTGGCCCCGTTGTCGTTATTTCCAAAATCTTTCTCCAAGAATTGTGGAAGCAGCAGTGTGGTTGGGATGATCCATTACCCGAAGCGATGCAGAGTTTTTGGCAGGAGTATAGGATGAATCTCACAGCTCTTTCGTCGCTTTCGATACCTCGGTGGATAGGATTTAAATCTGATGCAATCTCAGTTGAGTTGCACGGTTTTTGCGACGCCTCAGACAAGGCATACGGTGCATGCATCTACATGCGTTGTACGCTGTCAGACGGTTCCGTGGAAGTACGGCTGCTAATCGCCAAATCAAGAGTTGCCCCACTGGAGGATCTCAAACGCAGCAAGAAGAAATTAACCACCCCTCGCCTCGAACTGTCATCCGCGTTACTGCTTAGTCATCTGTACGAGAAGGTCAAGAACAGCATTCGTATTCCACACACCGCAAGCTTTTGGACAGACTCAACGATCGTGATACATTGGCTGTCTTCGTTGCCATCGAGGTGGCAGATGTTTGTAGCGAATCGCGTGTCCGAGATTCAGCACATTACGAAGGGTTTCGAGTGGAGTCATGTTGCTGGCCTGGAGAATCCAGCTGACATCATTTCACGTGGAATGATACCGGCTCAGTTGCAGTACAGTACGATTTGGTATGAAGGTCCATCATGGCTGCGTCGAGACCGCAGCACCTGGCCGGTGGGAAGTTCCGAGCAAACTTTCGAGCAATCTTTGCTTGAAGAGCGAAGTGTAGTTGCCATTTTAGCACAATCCAAGCAGCATAGCGAAATATTCTCGCTTCATTCCTCTCTGTCATTGCTGGTCCGTAAAGTTGCATGGATTCGTCGTTTCATCCACAATAGTCTCCACCGTGAAGAAAAACGCAAGGGATGTCTTAGTCACGCTGAACATCAAGAAACTCTGTCGTCATTGATTCGGTTGTCTCAGAGGGAATCGTTTTCAGAAGAGATTTCTGCACTCCAGCGCGGAAATCAAGTCAAGCCATCGTCGTCCATCAACAAGCTCACACCAATTCTCGTCGACGGTATGTTGTACGTAGGTGGCCGGCTATCCAAGGCACCTATTTCAGCAAGTCGTAAGCATCCAGCGATCCTCAGCTATCATCATCCTCTGAGCAAATTGGTTGTAAGGCATTACCATCAGAAGTTATTCCACGCCGGTCAACAGCTCCTGATCAGTAGAGTACGAGAGAAGTACTGGCCCACGCAAATAAGAAGATTAACCAACACCGTAATCAATGAATGCGTGCCGTGCTTCCGATGTAGACCGAAGGTCATGGATCAGCTGATGGCAGACCTACCTTCGGAACGAGTAACACCTGCACCACCGTTTCTCAAGGTTGGTGTAGATTATTGCGGACCGTTTCTGATAGCCCACAGCAATCGACGAACAACTCCGCGTAAACATTTCGTCGCAATCTTCGTCTGTTTGGTTACAAAGGCTGTTCATCTAGAGTTGGTAGGAGATTTGACAAGCGAATCCTTCCTTGCAGCTTTCAAGCGTTTCGTCGCACGCCGTGGAAAGCCAAATCTGGTGATGTGTGACAACGCCCTCAACTTTGTCGGTGCCAGACGCCAACTCGACGAGCTACACCAACTATTCCGTAACCAACAATTCCAGCAGTCGGTCGTAAATACAGCCGAAGAAGACGAAATTGAATTTCGATTCATTCCGCCGCGTTCGCCCAATTTCGGTGGCCTTTGGGAAGCAGCCGTTAAATCCTTCAAGGGCCACTTCAAGCGTACCATTGGATCCAGAACGCTATTGCATGACGAAATGCAAACCGTGCTTGTTCAAGTGGAAGCAATTCTCAATTCGCGTCCGTTAACTCCGATCAGCAATGACCCAACGGATTTTGAAGCCTTGACACCTGGCCATTTCCTGGTTCAGCGACCGCTTACAGCTGTTCCAGAGCCAGACCTCAGTCACATTCCGGAGAATCGTCTTTCCCTGTGGCAAAGATCTCAAGACTTCGTTCAAAAGTTGTGGAAAAGATGGTCCAGTCAATATCTGTCTGATCTACACAACCGCACCAAGTGGACACGTCGTCGGGATAACATCTCCGTTGGCACAATGGTTCTCGTGAAGGAGGACAATCTTCCGCCGATGAAATGGAAACTGGGTCGAGTTGTAGAGGTCCACGCGGGTACTGATGGTAACATACGTGTGGTTACTGTCAAGTCAAAGGACGGTCTGTTCCGGAGAGCAATCTCAAAGATATGCGTCCTTCCTATTCGAGACAATCGAGCCTTGTCCACATCCGAGGAGAACTGAACTCCTTTTCTTCAGCGCTTCGGCGCGCAATCTTTCATGATTTGAAACATTCGGGATCCACAAGCCAGTACAAACCAGTTCAGTTAGCAGTTATTTTGTCCAGTCAGTAAAGCATGTTTAACGTTCATAGTGATGTCCTGTCCAGTCCTGTAATGACTACAAGTATCGTCCTATGAAACCTGGCACAACCGTGTCAGCGTCTGTCAGTATTTCCAACTCAGTTGTTTCAACATCATTCTGTCGTCGCAGTAGAAGTAGACCGGGTGCACAACCATCTATCGAAGGGAGCAATCCATGGTACTTTCCCTCTCAGCGCAGCATCCGACACCATCAAAGAGTTTGGCCAATTCGTACTGATGGTAACCAACGCTGAAGTCATGTCGTCACACCAGTCTACAACCAGTACCACGATGATCAACGGAGATCATCAGTGTCGGCGCTATAGGCGCTTGCGGAGGCCCAAAGGCCTCCGCGTCAGGCAAGTTAATTTATGTTTCTGTTATTCAGTTGAAAAAGGCCCCTCTCATCTTATAGGGAAAATTCGTGTTCGGTGGAGCTAGGAGGCTCCCAAGTCAGGCATCGTGGACATCCCGACGTTTCGGAATCATACGTCATCCTGTGAAGGTGAACCCGGAAGGAAGCAGTATACGAGGAGAACGAGGAAGAGCCGGAAGAGCTTCGATCGAACGGATCAGCCACCGGAACCAACAATTAATATCGACCGAAGAAGAAAGCAAACAATCGAGCAGTTTTCCTAGGTAAATAACATTTGGTATGTGTCCTGCCGAAGCGAGGACTAGGAACTACTGCACCCTAAATTCTTTCTTCAACTTCCATGAACTACATGATCTGATGTCAGCGAAATGGCGATCTACAGCAGCATTATCAGTGAGTAGCAAGATTCGGACGGAACTAACGACTAGTGGAGTCACCAGTAGTGTTAAGTTAAGAGTTAAGAAAAAGAATCGACTAGGGACAGTAGGAGTTATTTTTCGAAATTGATATTTCAAGGTGGCCGGTATGTTGGCTCAACAGTAGAAATTGGTCACCCTACACAACACGCAGCTTGCAGACACAATTATCCGTTTTCCATAGCCTATTGTAAACATTCCCTGTTATACATCACACATCACACACAAGCAATAGCCAGGAACTCATTCTCTCTACAGCTCTCATCCAGCATCTCGTACCGATCGCTGTCGGTGATGTGATCAGCAGCTAGTAGTAAATAAACCGTGCGCGCAGACGGTTACTCTGTCCGTCCGTTCCGAAAAACATTTAAATAAACTTGTTCCGAACAGTTTTCATTGTTGTTGTATATCTGTAAAATAAAGTGTTCTGTTTTACCTGTACGTCGCGTGTGTAAAATCAAGTTCCGAAATCCGTTATCCGTCAGTGTATAGTCCGCTCAGTGTTGGGCTTCAAATGGTGAGTTGACAACTTCGAAGGAGGGTGCGACCGACCTCTCCTATCTCACGCCTCCACGAGTCATATGATCACAAAAGACTACAAGCTGAAACATGGAGACGCTGGTTGGCGTAGCCTGGGCAATGTTGTCAATCTGACAATAGCGAAGTGAGGGGGTGCGACTGAAGATCGTGTACCTTTAAATCATATTGTATATTTTCCATTCTCATTTCATTAATAATTTCAGCATGCTTTGGAATCATCTTTGTATTCCAAAACCATGTACGACCCTGGAGCAACATGACATGTCTTATGAAATAATATCTTTTATTGAAATTTTATCTTAGATATTTGGAATGATCTATACTGTTCCAGCTTTTCCAGGACCAGGAGGATATTACTACATATCTAATTTTTATTTATTTTTCAGTAACAATCCATTGGACGTCAGATATATTTTGTACATACGCATATTATGTTGTCGTAAGAAGGTGGGATCATTCCATGAGCAAAATGTCATTTTTACTAAATACGGCCAGGGCATTGTCCGCTGGCTATTGCCGCGGGTATTGTGGGTTTCCCAGGTACCCGGTTCAAGCTTTAGTTGGTGACGGTGGCTCTTCTTGACCTTCTATTCCTGAGTTGTAAGTGTGAATAAGGGCGTCTATGTAATGTTTTGCTGTACCTGTTGTGGACTCCCAGTACCTCTCATTTCCCCAAAAGCTTTGAGGATAACTTGTAGTGCCTCAAAAGTTCTCCCTTTTATTGTTTTGGCCTCCATAACAAAAAGGACACCATTGCAGAGCATATGATTGATCAAATTATTCGTAGTTCTACTCACCCAACGCCCCCGGTTGGGTGAGGGATAGAGGATGACACACACACACACACACACACACACACACACACACACACACACACACACACACACACACACACACACAAACACACACACACACACACACACACACACACATATTTATCTGAAAATTCGAATCTCCCTTTTGTTTTTGTGTGTAAATTTATTATGCTTCCGTTTTTGGCATTATTGACACTCAAATTGAATTTATTTCGCCTTATAACTGAACAGGCAATAACAGACTTTGGATTTTTTTTGGCATTTGAGAGTTATAAACATCTAACACCGCATGAGCTGAGAAGGCAAATAGCTTCGTTTCTTATGATATGTATATTGTTTAGTATTTCATTATAACTTCGTATGATTTTCATTATATCATACTCAATTTTCAGGATGTAGAATTTGAACTGTTATATACATAAATTTCATATTAATTCATATATATTATTAAATGGATACATACATTTTTTACAAACATTATTTCGTGTTAAGATTGAAGGAGCCATCATCATCATCATCATCATCTTCATCATTCTGTAGTCGTCGTCTAGTGCTCGAGTGTGGTTTTTTTTTTCGTAATAATAAAATTAATGAAATTTTAACTGCTTCAAAGTTACAACGAATTTGATTCCAGGTAGTATAGATACTTCATTGTATTGTACATATCATATTTTTCTTTTAATTGGGATCATTTGACCACGCCAAAATATAATAATTATTTATTACATATCATATAACCGGTAAAGGAAGGGACCATCAGGGCACCCAAGTGAAACGATTTGGATAGGGAGCATGGGACTGCCTCCTCCCTATTGTTAACATTTCGCGGAACGAGGGCGGGCTTTTCGACCCCATCTGTTGGGTTAATTCTGTCAATCGAGGTCTCGATTCTAGTGCTGTGAGTGCGAACTTGCTTTTGGAAGGAGATTCTATTCCCTATATTGGCGGTTTTCGCGTAAGTGCCTCTGCTTACGGACCAGCCCAAACGTTTTGGGCCCTTCATAGAGAAGCTTGATGATCACAAACAACAATAGAATCCTGATCAAATCGTTTTTCAGATTATTTTCCATTATTGCTATGGAAAGGTACCTTGGTACAATAGATGGTGGTATTACATCATCATCATCATCATCATCATCATCATCATCATCATCATTTCATAAAATATAATAAATTCTTTTCCGTACGATAAATGCAAATCATATGAAAACACGTTAACGAATCAAACAGCATAATAAGTTTTTCTCGCTATATTGAATGAACCAATTTGGCAAGGTGTTATGTTTGATGATTTGCTGGTTTTAGTATTTACTGCATTGAATTTTCAACATATTAAATTCAAATACCATCACCCATTCAAAAAACTTCTATGCACCGGAATGAAAAGTTATTGCTTTAAATTAAAAACGGCTTATTAATTTCTGCAAAGCCTTTAATCTTCTTACAGAGGCGCTGGCACTACGCCTGGAATTGTGCAGTGTCTGCGAGTGGCAGCAAATTGGATTAAATCGGCAGTTTATTTCGCGCTTCTCCTGCACATACCACGAGGCACATATGGCAGTGCCATTTTCCTACCGTTTGGCCTTCCGTATCACAGATGGTGAACCCATTTGAAGCTTTCCCGGGCATCAACCGGGAACATGGCACTGCGCATCGAAGTTACCTGGCGTATTTGCTCCCGCTGCTGCAGCAACGTTTATCATAAATAAGCCATCTTTCATTCGAAGTTTGATTTATTATCGGATTGATTAGCTTAATTCAAATCATACTGCTGCTGCAATGGCAGTATTCCTTCTGTGTGGTCCTCACCTGCTTCGTGGTTTCGTCTTTCCGCTTGGCAACAGTTTAAATCGACGACGTTTGTAGACAGGCTTGTTTATATTTATAACTCAATTTAGGATGGATTCTGAATGTGCATATTTTATCAACAAGAGAATGCGCTGCTGTGTAGGTGAGTGGAAAATCATTTCAGCATGTATATGAATACTTGATTTTGGAATTTAAAAATTCCACAAATGATAAGGGGAAGACTTCAATAGCAAACGCCAACTGATTGCACAAAATCCTTCGACGAAATCGTTGTCTTGAAATGGAGTTAAAATTCATTAGGTTTCCCCACTTAAAAGTGCATCACCACAACATTAATGCTTGAGCATTCATGTGTAGTAATCTTTCCCTAGTGCATCCTCTATGAGAAATGAGTAACTCGCAAGTAGAAAATCGATAAAGAAGATCTTATTCGAAGAAGGTGCGTCGAAATATGTGTGCTTTGAATTTCTAATTCATTTCATTCCACGAGGTACAAAGGATTAAATGAGGAAATAAAATTTCACCGAACTCGGAACTATAATTAATTTGATTATGTGTATTTGTTTCACCAGAGCTAAGTTTGAGCCCCCGGATTATTTCGAGTATTTTATCGAACCCACCTTCCTGCATAATTGTAATGTATCACCGTACTATGGTACGATTGGACAAATTTCGCGACAAACATCGATAACTTGAAAACCCTTAACTTAAGACACATGATGTCTTCTGAAGATTTAATTTAAAAAATAAGATCTGTCTTTTGGCTTGGGTGTTGACTAGGGTGGTCTTTTTATGTTCATAACAAAAAAATCAAATTTTTATTTTCTTATGATTAAAAGGATTTTTTGCTTCTACATAATTGTAGATATTTAAATTTAATTATACTTTTCTGAAAACAAATTAACTTCTATCTCATCTACGTTCCGTTTTATAACAGTTTTTCTGACTTTCCTTAGGGTGAGACTTAAAAAACATTTTTTTGCTGTAACTTTCTCATCTAAATTTTAATTTGAAAACTTTGCAAAAATAACTTTTAGGACATAAAATGACGCACATTTCGCAGATACAAAATAGTTGCTAGTTATTGTATAAACAAAGTTGTAGGGGTTGAAGTGTAAATAAAATACGATTGTGCATGAAACACTCGCGTTGCTACGCTCTTTGATGATAATTTTTGATGCTGCGATCGAAAATTATGCAGAAAAATGCAAAAATAACAATGTTAAAACGAGTTGTTCTCCTTAAGAGGACAAAAGGGGACATAAGATTTTGCATAGTTTGTAACTTTCAGTTCACGTACTCTGTGTTTGCAAATATTTGCAAATAAGGGAGTAACATATCTTGCAAAAAAGTTTTGTTTACCCTTCAACCCCTTCAACTTTGTTTATACAGTAACTAGCAACTATCTTGTACCTTCAAAATGTGCGTCATTTTATGCCCTAAAAGTTATCTTCGTACAATTTTCAAATTCAAATTGAAATGAAAAAGTTACAGCAAAAAAAACTGTTTAAGTCCCACCCTGAGGAAAGTCAGAAAAATTGTTATAAAACGGTACAGAGATGAGACGAAAGTTAAATTTTTTCAGCAAAGTTTCAATACATTAAAATATCTAGAATTCTGTTGAAGCAAAAAACCCTCTAAATCATATGATAAAAAGTTGAAATTTTTATTATGAACATAAAAGGACCACCCTAGTTTCCTCCCAAACTTAAAGACAGATCTTATTTTTTAAATTAAATCTTCATAAGATATCATGTGTCTATAGTTAATGGTTTTTGAGTTATCGATTTTTCTCGTGAAATGTTTCCATTCGTACCATAGTGCGCTGAGGGGATCTCTGACCGGGTTTCTTCGTAGGAAGAAGTATCCCTGAAACTTTTTATGGTCCAGTACACAAACAGTCTGCTCGACGTAAAATGCAACAGCTTCCGTCTGATTTCCAAGCATGTGAATCCGTCAAGATGCAAGAACTGAATTTGTTCTTTGTGAATTTGTTCAAGAATCCATTTTTGTTTTCGTAAATTAAAGAACACAAATTCAGTTTGTTGTTAACGAATGAACTGTCAACAAGTCACTGTTTCAAAACGTACAGAAGGGGTTCACCGCTAATGGTATTTGTACCGAGCGGATCACAAATGAGTATCACACTTTCATGTTGGCACCCTGTACATTTATTTGTACTTAATTAGCTTATTAATATTGGTTGTAATATTGAGAGTGTGGTGTGCTTTTGTGCTTAGGAAAGTGGTGGGGGGGGGCTGCACTTGCTTCATTCAGCGGAGCGGAAAGACGCCAATTTGGATTTTGCAGCTGGCTGTGGCAAGCACCATAGAAAGTGCACTGGCGACGTACCAATTGGACAGGTAGCTGATTGCCCTGCAGTCTGTTGTTACCAAGCCGTTGGCTAGGCAACCGTTGCTAGGCAGCGATACATTATGCTGTGGTGTGCTAGGCAGTTGGTTGCTTGGACAAATAATGTCTTTGCAGCCAGTCGGTGGGTGCAACCACGAGGAGCGAAATAAGGTGCTTATGTGTGTGTGATATTTGGTAGACATCTTTTGGTAAGGCGCAGAGAGGGTTTTAATTCAAATGCGGACCATTTCAAATCCGTCCTTTTCAGGACGACCAATTTAATTTTGAGAGAGTTTGTTTGATTTGAATGTTTGGTTCTTACCGATTGGCTGACAGCGGTGGCTAAAACAATATTAGTTTTCTCTTTGTTGCATACCTTGAGCATTTTGCACAATTTACAAATGGCTACCGTCACGAAAAATTTAAACACCGGACGCTAAGAATTCGATTGTTTCTTAATGGATTTATTTTTGAGGCTGCTCTTATCAAGAAATTTATACGATTGCCATTCTATTTACTAAGGTATATACAATTTTACAAATAAATAAAATAAAAGATTAATATATTTCGCATACATATTCATCAATTGGTGTATGAAAATTTTAAAGAATGTTGCGTTCTGGCATGTTTCAAGAAATTCCCTACCACGAACAATTTTTTGATTCTCGAACATGCACATTTGAATGAGTACTGTTATGAATAGTTATTCTGTTGTGTTAACGATTCGCGTTGGATAGCGTTTTACTTCTAGGAAGAAATAAGTTTTGAGAAACTGTGAAAGGGTGAATAAGTGCAATGCCTATTCGTTTGATGCAAATTTCGGAAGCACTTTTAGATCGAACATTCGAAAAATCCTCCGAATTGACCATGTACCGATGCCGAGCGAACTCGAGGTTATCGGCCGAAACTGGAAGCAACCAAAGGTACCAGAGGTAATGCGTTGCTAACTACTGGTCGGAAAGCTAGAGAAGGGCCTTAAACTTGAGGTGGGAAATAAAATCAAGTGGTCAACCAACTTGACAAAGTGCAAATGCCTTCTAAAGAATGTACAATAGATTATTGCTAACATACTTACTATCTAATGCTGGTCTAACGATCTTTGAGGACAAACATCAACGCTATTTTGATCAGACTAGGCCTTACGGCAAGGGTAGAGGTCAAATCAACATTTAAAAATAACTGAAACAGTGTGAACTCTTAAAGCTTTATTATTTATCGATAAATTTTCGAGATTATGCGGTATGGATAATGATCTCCAGCTGGTCGATCATATCAACACAATCACTACAGGCAGCACAATTGTTGCCCTTTCATCATACTAACATTCAAACCAAAGGTCCCTTTCCAGGGCTGCCAAATAATTTCTAAGAAGCGAATCATAGCATGTTCTAATATACTTTCTCACTTATTTATGCTAACCCAACGTCCCATTAGAACAGTACACTACGAAACTAATCAAACGGGTTAAAGTAGTCTACGTCAACCGGTCGTGTGTTAAACACAACCCCACTGATTTTTCGCCGGACGGCCGCTACCGGCCTTCCGCTCCACGCTCAGGGATGCCAGGATCCGGTAAACTGTACTCAAGGGCACGTTTTTGTTTCGAAAGTGATCTACCGTAAACTTTTTTCCACGATGACCATGCGTTTCGCAAAAACCGTACAACACGCTCGCGGAGTGCTTGCTGTTTCGACGCCATCTTCGATTGAACTGACAGCACCCGAGCGAAAAGAAACATGCTACCCATTTCTAGTAGAGGTTCTAACCCGGGACATCCCGGGACAAAAAATCCCGGGATCTTGAAAAAATCGGGATTTCCCGGGATAAGATTTTTCACCGTCCCGAAAATCCCGGGATTCCCGGGACACACATTTCTTACATATTTTTTCGCTTTGATACTTCCCTATAAATTTAGGTGTACCGTTTACGCGCATTCAATACAACCCATACAACGCCAACATACATATTTACTGTACCTACATCGATGTTATACATCATTCATGAAAATGCATCATTCCTTTTGTGTTGGTTCAGTAGGCATTCGCATTTTTGCCTACACATTTAATAAACACACACACGCGCGCGCGCCAATACGACGCAAGCTGTCATTTCCATTCAAAACATTGTTTTCATTCTCTGATTACTGCTTCTGTGTTGATTAAATAATTTCGGATTGCCGTTACATCAAAGTAAGCAGTAATACAAAATGTGTGCTAATGTAGCCTTACATCCAATTATTTTAAAGGCATGGCTGAAATTTGGAAACACTTCGATAGAATTGCGGATGACAAAGAAAAAGCACGATGTCGGAAGTGCGAGCAAATTTTGTCGTGCAAGGGCTCTTCGACCAGTGGCTTGCTCCGGCACACGAAGAACAAACACGACATGGATTCCAAACCCCCCACAAATCCTAGTGAGTCTGCTGCGAAAGTTAAATCATCCACACCGAATGTCCCAGTGAAACAAGTATCGATATGCTCAAGTTCGTTAAACGCCAGTCACTGGCAGAAATTGTAGCTCGGCTGGCAGCAGAGGACGGATTTTCGATCAATGCAATCACCTACAGCAAGTTCATCAGACAATCGATCGCAGATCGTGGATATTCTCTGCCAACGTCGAATACATCCGTCATGAAGCTGGTCGCCGAATACTATGGATACGCTCAGCAGCAAATGCGGGATGAAATCGTGAAGCGTATCGATAGCGGTGAACTGGTTAGTCTCACTTTGGACGAGTGGACTAGTCTAAGCAACAAGCGCTACTGAAACGTGAAGGCCCATTTCGCTGACGGATCATTCTACAACCTGGGTCTCGGCCAAATTCGTGGATCACTACCTGCTGAAAAGGTTTTGGAAATGGTCAAGGATATGGTCCGGAAATTCGGTATTAAGGATGGAAACATTGTAGCATCAACGACTGACGGAGCTCGAGTGATGACGAAGTTTGGAAGATTGTCGGATTACCTTCATCAGCAGTGTTACAACCCTGCGATTCACTTGGGGGTTTGCGATGTCCTGTACAAGGATCAGCCACCGGTACCAATTGAAAATGAAGATTCAGATAGCGACGTCGGATAGTGATAACTACGATGATGAAGTTGGTTCTTCGGGTAAATATATTGGAATGTTCATGTTCATATTAATTATATGAACACCACGCGATTTGGAGAGTCTCTGAAACGTATTCGAAGAGTCGTGAATTTTTTTCGAAAA
>JAHHFK020004884.1:0-42547 GCA_024533555.2 Aedes koreicus
ACACTTAAATTCGATTTTGCTGTTCGGTAAAAAAATTGACGAAACATTTCGGTAAACATAACATCTTACCGATTTTTCGGTAAATATAAAAAATGTTACCGTAATTTTGTAACACTTTACCGAACGATCTGTAATGTTGAATTTTATTTACCGTATACGGTAGAAAAAAATACAATCCATACGGTAAAAACAAACAATCACTGAATACGGTAAGAACTTTACCGAACAAAACGTAAAACGAACTCTGAATAACCGAAGCCCGGTAAAGTATTATTAACTGTCAAACTGTCAGCCATTTTCTATGAAGCCTCGTGGTTCCAGTGATCGGTTGTCCAGAAGGTGGTTTGGATATTGATTAATTTTAATTATTCCATGTATGTATGTAGAAAATAAACCAGCGTTAATTAGAGCTTTCATCCGGCTAGCTATAAATATTTCAAATGTGCTGATTACACGCTAAACAATCAATAGGTTCGATGTAAAAAGGGATTATTATTCTAAATGATACACATGCAAAATATATTTGCAGCATTGTATCCATCTACAGGTAGAACACAACTTCACTGACCAGCATCCGATGCAGTCGACACGCATCGTTCGTAGTATTTCGTTGACTGCGCCATATGCTGGAAAGACCTAACAGTCCCGGTCGGAATAACAACAAATATAGTTTTGTTTAATATATTCAATTAACCAATAACATCCGAATAGTTTGGTGTTTAACGATAAAAACAAAAACAAAATACCGAAACGGTTCGGTACCAGACTACACAAATTACCGAACTGTACGGTAATTTTTGACAGATCATCAAATCTTCCATTACCGAACTGTACGGTAGTTTTTGACAGTTCATCAAAAAATTTGAGTACCGAACGTTCGGTAATTGATTTAATTACCGAACAGATTACCGAACGTTCAGCTGTTGAAAGTTCGGTAAAAAATTACCGAATACTGTAAAATTTTCTAAAGTGTGCACACTTAAATTTGATTTGGGTGGGATTGACGAAACATTTCGGTAAACATAACATCTTACCGATTTTTCGGTAAACATAAAAAATGTTACCGTAATTTTGTAACACTTTACCGAACGATCTGTAATGTTGAATTTTATTTACCGAATACGGTAGAAAAAAATACAATCCATACGGTAAAGACAAACAATCACTGAATACGGTAAGAACTTTACCGAACAAAACGTAAAACGAACTCTGAATAACCGAAGCCCGGTAAAGTATTATTAACTGTCAAACTGTCAGCCATTTTCTATGAAGCCTCGTGGTTCCAGTGATCGGTTGTCCAGAAGGTGGTTTGGATATTGATTAATTTTAATTATTCCATGTATGTATGTAGAAAATAAACCAGCGTTAATTAGAGCTTTCATCCGGCTAGCTATAAATATTTCAAATGTGCTGATTACACGCTAAACAATCAATAGGTTCGATGTAAAAAGGGATTATTATTCTAAATGATACACATGCAAAATATATTTGCAGCATTGTATCCATCTACAGGTAGAACACAACTTCACTGACCAGCATCCGATGCAGTCGACACGCATCGTTCGTAGTATTTCGTTGACTGCGCCATATGCTGGAAAGACCTAACAGTCCCGGTCGGAATAACAACAAATATAGTTTTGTTTAATATATTCAATTAACCAATAACATCCGAATAGTTTGGTGTTTAACGATAAAAACAAAAACAAAATACCGAAACGGTTCGGTACCAGACTACACAAATTACCGAACTGTACGGTAATTTTTGACAGATCATCAAATCTTCCATTACCGAACTGTACGGTAGTTTTTGACAGTTCATCAAAAAATTTGAGTACCGAACGTTCGGTAATTGATTTAATTACCGAACAGATTACCGAACGTTCAGCTGTTGAAAGTTCGGTAAAAAATTACCGAATACTGTAAAATTTTCTAAGTGTGTTATGGGTAAAAAAAAAAAAAAAAAATGAAAGTGTGGGGAGAAGGAGAAATGAAGGGGAGGGGAGAAAAAAAATGACATAGGAGAAAAATTACAGGGGAAGGGTAATGGGAGAAGATTAAAGTTGTTAAAGGTTTGAAATAAAAAGCAGTCTACTGCGCTTTCTTTCATTGATCGCATCACTTACCACAGTGCATCCAGTATCTAAAAATAACCTGCCTCACTAACACAACTATCCTTCCCTTGGCAATTGTAGAGATGCAGTGGTGTTCACGGTCTCTAATAACAACGATTGTCAAACTAAATCATCCTTCCCCCTTCCCCAAAAGACCGTGAGGACGTGGCCGGCGCCGGTACTGATCTATAAATAGAATTAGTGAACTTGTACATTGAAGATGTAAAGCTTACTCCCAAGCTCCATCTATGTGGTTCTCTGTGCAATTCCACTAGTTCTGTCAGTAAGGGAGTAGCAACTACGAATTTGCACGGTCTTTTTTTAAAAAAAAAAAAAAAAAAAAAAAAATTGTTTACAAATGGCTTTTAGGCCCTTAACATGAATTACTCGAGACTTGGATAATTTGTTATTGAACAAAATATGGGTATATGGGTATATAAATGGGTTTTAAAAATATTTCAACTTTTCTTTTGTTCGCTCCTGCCATCCACTATCCATCTAACCTCTCATCAGTTCTCCAAAAGTGATTGACTACCCAAGTAACCACAAGTATTATATTGTTGCACTTATTCAACCCAAAATTAACATCATTAATGCGGGATCGCATTTATTCGACATCTTTAATGCGTGATCGTATTAATTCAACAGTTGACAAGTAATGAAGCGTTAGATTAGCCTTAAGAATGTAGTGATGCATTAAGAAAAAAAAGAAGAATGGATAAAAAATGGAGGATAGGAAGGTTAGAATAATACATCTAATGAGATGGCAATGATATGCATATATGATGATCGCAAAGAAATCACGGTGAATCAACAGAATATTGGGGCCGACAAGGCTTGTTCAAATCATAGGAAAGCCAAATCAATCAAAATCATTTCAATCAAACAAAAAAACTAATGAAATAATACTAATTTAGCAAGGTGGGGGTAAAAAAAATATAGGTTTGTGTGTGTTGGGGGCCTTTAGAGAAAAAATAAGGGACAGAGGGGAACTTATGGGGGGAAAAACTGTGTGGGAAGAGATTTGTGGGGGGGAAGGTTTTTTGGTTCAGAAAAGGAAATAATTAAAAAAAAAAACATGCCGGCTTCGGTGGTGTAGTGGTAAGCGTGACTGCTACTTGGCACCCCAGTAGGGTCTGGGTTCAATCCCAGTCGACGTCGGTGGTTTTTCTGAGGCGAAAAAAAACTGGTCACGTTTCCCTTCGGAAGGGAAGTAAAGCTGTTGGTCCCGGTTCATATTCATGAGTCGTTAGGTAGGGTCCAGGTGGTGGAGTCGTCTTCCTGGCGTCAGTGATTGTCACCATGTGAGGAAATAGGCCGACGTAAAATAAAGATTTAAAAAAAAAAAGAACCAAAAAAATTATTTAAAGTGATCACTGCTGTGTGATTTAAAACAATCACATTTATTTTAAAACTCAAATGATTAATTTATTGTGTTAGCAAAATATTTTTTCAACCCTAAGAAATCACTCTGTTTTGAATCAACAAAACATTTTGCTGCTATTCAATACAAGGTTTCTTTTTGTTTCAATGCATAAAAAAGTTCCAAATCAATTCAAACTTTCATTCAAATCAAACAAATAAAATTATTTAAAGTAATCACTGCTGTGTGATATTAGTTTAAATAATATTTGATTTATAACAATCACATTTATTTTTAAACTCAAATGATTATTTTATTGTTTTAACAAAATGCTTTTTTCACCCTAAGAAATCACTCTGTTTTGAATCAACAAAACATGTTGCTGCTATTCAATACAAGATTTCCATTTGTTTCAATTCATAAAAAAGTTCTAAATCAATTCAAAATTTAATTCAAATCAAACCTATCAAATTATTTGAAGTAATCACCGCTGAGTGATACTCGTTTAAATTATATTTGTCACTGGCCTCGTTCATTCAACATTTATCCTGTCGATCATTCAACATCAGAGATCAGAAGTTTTTTTTTCAGAGATCGCAGATTTTTCACAAACGTTTTGCCATTGATTGGTTTGACAAAATATTTTTTAATGCCAGTAGTGTCTACACCATCTTGTTCTTTCGTTTGGCTGAAGGTGAGTGCGTGAATGCATACATTTCATTAAAACGATATTAGATAATGCTGATTTGTAGTTTGGCAGCGGATAAACAAGAGTCGAAACGGAGAGGGTAACGTCTTGGATGACGCCCCAACGTCGAACGTGATTTCCGTTCCGGTCATCAGAAGCTGTTCCAGGACTACTTTAGCGACACGCAAACCTACAACGAGAAGCACTTTCTGCGTTTCCGCATGCCAAGGGAGGTGTTCCTGGACATTATGCGACAACTAGTGTCAACTAGAGGCTTCTCCAAAATTTATCTGTAGGAGCCATTTGCAAGTGCTTATCATGACCAACCTATCAATAAACCGATTGTTTACTTTGAAGACTTCATTACTTTTTATTTCCGAGCAATCGAAATAATATTCGGAATCTCGGAACCTCCGCATTCCGATCTAGTCAGCGTTTTCCGAAAAATACAGTGGCTGTAAAAAAAACTAAGACAAGCATTCGTTATTTAGGAATGAAACAAAACGGCAATTCACTAGCACCGGGAGCAACTTAAGGTAATTATCAGCATCCGAGGCGAGCAACACAAGTTTCTGTACGCCACCAGCATCACACGCAGCAAACACGATTACTTTTCGGCTCACAAATATACGTCAGAATATACTCAATAGAATTGAGTTATTGTTTAGTAAAAGCTGAAATTTTACTGAATAATTGGTATTATCTAGTAGCGTATGAGGTTTTGGAACGGTATTTTTCTTGTTCCAAATTGATGCAAGAATAGATCAAAACATATACCAGTTTTAAAATGATGCAAAATAGATCCAGTATAAAACAAAATTTACAACACCGGTGCAGCGATGTTTTTGCTTTTGGTCTAAGAAAATAAATCCAATCCACGATTTGGATCACCGTTGAAGATGCCCTAAGCATGTTCTTCCATCAAAACACTTCACTTAATATATTCATATGATTACTTGATCTATTAGATTTAACCAAGTCATCCATTTCTAATAGTGATTTATTCCGTATCATGTTTTTCTTAAAATAAACTACACGCACTAGAAAATGCTGCAGATTTTTTTAAACAATCGTTAAACGTTACAATAGAACAATGTTTTTCTTATCACACGCAGTTTAAATGGAACGATAGCTGAATAAAACAGGAAGAAACCGGCAATGGTAACACTCACCCAAGAAGATTGAAGCTTTATAAAACACTTCCAAGGAGATAGACGACCAAGGAGCAAAACAAATTAAACAAACAACAACCTCAGATGTCTGAACGATGCTGCGCAAATTGCTCTTAAAAGTGTGGACTCTGCTTATATTGAAGAGAAAGAATGTGGAGGAAATTTAAAAATTTATAGGGGTGATAAAACTATGTAAATTGCCCTACTGTTGTACTGCTCAAAAAATTAGTTGGCTCATTTAAACTATATTTAACTTTATGCTATGAAACAGTACAGAACTGAAGATTCGATTCAAATATTAAGTCATATTGATTATGTTGAGATCAAGTATCAATTTATTAATTTCGGCAAGATGGGCTAACGATAAAAATTGGCAATTATGCCAATGTAGTTCTCTACCCTATTACTCTACTCTGAACAGTCGTTCTTTCTTGACTTTAGATTAAGTGTTATCTAACAAGTTGTTACAAATAAACAAATTGGTAAATTACTAATAGGATGTAATGCCCATAAAATAATATCTGTCCCATCTGGAACAACAGCAAGTCGAGGATAACGCTGCATAAAATGTTTTTATTTGTAGGCTGTTATGGATGGGACAACCTAGTTTTGGTATTTAAACGATATTATCTGATCCAAACATGGTACTTTCAGTGCACAGTGCAAAATATCGGTGATAAATAATAGATTCCAACGGATAACTCTTTTTCGATAAAAATCCATATCTCGAGTAATTCATGATAAGGGCCTAAAAGCCAATTGTAAACAATGACTTTAAACGTCGATTTCTCTTGAATCTAAAATCACTTTCGTGAATTGAAAGCAACATCTGGAAGAGGAATGTTAGTTCTTCCATATAGAGTAGTTGGATATCGTAGAATTCTCGTGATTTTTGAGAGATCAACGTTTAAAGTCATTGTTTACCATTGGCTTACAGGCCCTAATCGTGAATTACTCGAATATTATGAGACAGTTATGATTTTATGGACAGTGTAGTGTATAGGACTGTAGAAGAAATGCGAAAATAAATTTGATTTTTTTTTCAGTTTTGATCAATCCAACTTCGAAATAATAAGAACATCGAGGGAGATTGTGCTTAGTTGGATGGAAATGGAACAAAAACGCTATTTTACTCACCGGATTTTTCATCAGCTTCTCCAGTTTGGCCCGTTGAACATCAGATGCATTGCGCACGACGAATTTCTTCTTCTCAAAATCCTTATCGGTTATTTTAACCTCGTTCCGGATATCCATCGCTACAAAGATGACAGTACACCCAGCTTATATCTATTATTTACAGTAAGTTATAAAAAAATAATCCAGTACTTCTGATATCGTTTTATTTCAACAAACTTTATGAATGTTTTACGTAGCAGAATTTGCTAACTTTAATTTTGTTTTTGTTTATATTTCGTATTAGACGTCAAAACTAAAACGAAGGTATTCCAGGAAGGGAGCAAGCCCAAACCCAAGGTTTGTTAAAGTAGAGGTTAAATATTATTGGATGCAATATTGACCGAGATATTGACACCAGCGACAAACAGACATGAAACAAGTTGTTGAGCTCTTGTTGTTTTGTTTGTTTGTCTTTATTTGAGAGACTTTCAGATGAGCTCTTGTTGGAAAATTCGACAAAAGCTTCTTATCACGGTCTTACTGACAAACGTAAACAATTACTTCTATACCGTAAATTTATCATCATAACAAGGCTACCGGTGTAAGCCACCATTTCTATCGGATAGGACTATTACTCTTCGAAACAATCGTGGTGGATTAATGTGACGAGCAGTGTCCGTTTTTATCACTTACTACACAGAGACAAATTTGATAGTCAATTTTACCATTATTGGGGGTTAGGATGACTATTGCAGTATAGTGATTATGAACCGACTATGACAACGACCATTAAAAATAGTTGATCCTACTGTAGCAACCTTGTGTACACTGTCCCATCCCCAGAAGAGGAATACCCCTCACTTTTTTATCTGCGTGCATGATGAACTGTCACTTTTGACGAGTCTGCGTTCGTGCACATCCGCTAACGCCCCGGGCAGCATATTTTTTTCAATTCTCGAGCTGACTTCCACCAGAGTAAACGTTAAATACATTTTTTTTCCTTAACTTCAAAAACGTGTTTTGCAAACCGCCTCCGAACGTCGCAAAGAATACCACAGAATTTTCAGAAGTGGGATCGACTAGGATTTGCTACGATCGGCGCGGAATCGTAGAAATCTCCTGGCAACGGCGCGAGTGGAAGAAATCGAGACTCGATAGGAAAACCAAGGATTCCAACACGTTAACCGGAATCCATCGTCGTGAAGTTCCGTCAAGCGAAATCGGCGTGAACTCCATCGAAAACGGGTCTGGAGGCAACAGCGAATTAGTAGAAGGAAACGCAAGTGACATCATGCCTAGAGGCAAGCGGCGCTCTCGTAATCATGAGCAGGACGAGGAAAACGACGAAGAAGAAGAAGCGAAGAACGACGAAACCGAAGTGAAACAGGAGGAAGAACAGGAAACGAAAAATGAAGCCGACGATCGAAGGGAACGACTCATCCATCCGGAGGAATTAAAACAGTTGATTCCAGTTTTCAGAGAGGGCAGTAGTGTAACAGAATGGATTCAAGCCATCGACCATTACAAGGAGCTTTATTCGTGGAGCGAAAAGTCGACCTTGCTCTATGCGACGTGCCGACTAGCGGGAGCCGCTCATCAATGGTTTTTGGGAGCCCGTACGATTTTAAGTTGGCAAGAATTCAAACAAATGATTTTGCTCGCTTTTCCGGATCGTGAAGATGAAGCATATGTCCATCGGAAGATGTCGAGGTGCGTTAAGGATTCGAAGGAATCATACGACAACTACGTTTTCCGGATGAATGCGCTGGGGCAGAAAGGCAAGCTTACCAACGCTGCGATCATCATGTACACGATCAGTGGGCTTTCGTACGATGTACTCTATCCAAGCATCGCGTCTCGTCAGTACGATAGTATCTACGACCTGTTGAATCAGATCCGTTACTGTGAATCGACTCAAGAGCTGTACAAACGTCGCAGTTTCCCGCCGAAGAACACCAGCCAGAAATCAACGTCAGCAGTGAACAATTCGACACCGAGGAAACCGCAAGAGGAAGGCCGATCATCGAGTCAAGCGATCCCGAGCAAGCGAAGTGATGAATGTTTTAACTGCCACGGAACGGGACACATTTCGATCAATTGTCCCCAACCTCAACGTCGACCGAGATGCAGTTTGTGTAGGAAGGTTGGACACGAAGAGCAGAACTGTTTCAAGCGGAATCAGAACGAACGTCAACAAGCGAACGAATCGGCAAGCCAGTCATCCGAAGCCAGCGGAAGTGGTACCAACACGGCGTACCCAATCGACGAGCAGGAGAAATCGAAACAAACTAACCAATAACAAGTTCCTTGAGGTGGATCCAAGTTCGATGGTGGCGTGTGACGTCATCATTGGTGGACGGTTGAAGACGGTGCAGGCGTTGGCTGACTCAGGTTGTCCGGTGAGTTTGATCAAACAATCTTGTATTCCTGATCACGTTGAGCTTAGTAGGACCAGCGATAGGGACCTAGTAGGTGTAAATGATTCAAAAATCCAGATAGTAGGAGCGTATTCAACTAGTATCTTGATCGATTTGTTTGTTTATGTCGCTAATTTGACAGTAGTTACAGACAGCACGATGAAAGTTGATTTGTTAGTGGGACGAAGATTTCTTCAGGATAATGATTTCCAAGGATTAACGTTTTGTCGCGAACGTACATATGACGTAGAATCGATGAGGAATGTTTTTGATGGCGATGTTGACAGTAGCATTTTGCTTGTCGATGACAAAGTTGATCTCGACATCGGTGATACTATCGAAATGAGATCGCTGAGCGGTAAGGTGTATGAACATTTCGAGCGTGATTATTTGAACCGCGAAAAACCCCGTGAGCCTTTGGTAAAGCATTGCGTGGAGATAAAGTTGAAGGTAGATCGTTACTACAATGCAACTCCTCTACGTCTTAGCGATTATGAGCGTAAGCAGCAAAACAAAATCGTGCAGGAGATGTTGTCCGATGGAATTGTGCGTGAAAGCGAGTCTCCGTACTCCAGTCGTGTAGTTTTAACTCGGAAGAAGAACGGCGAATATCGTCTTTGCGTGAACTTCAAACCGTTAAATAAGCTAGTGGAACGGAACCACTTTCCATTGCCGATCATTGAAGATCAGATCGCGAAGTTGCAAGGTCGTAAATACTTCACGTCACTCGATATGAAGAACGGGTTTTACCATGTTGACATTGCAGAAAATTCGAGAAAGTATCTTTCATTCGTTACGGAAGAAGGGCAATACGAATTCAATAAGTTGCCATTCGGGTATACGAATTCCCCGTCAATATTCGCGCGATACGTGATGAAGGTTTTAAAGGAATTCGTTGAATCAGATGAGGTTGTTGCGTTTATCGATGATATTCTCGTTAGCACAGTTACTATTGAGGAACACTTAGATTTGTTATCGAGACTATTTCGTACCCTATCGGACAATCACATCGAGCTAAACGTAAAAAAGTGTTCATTTCTTAGAACTCGCGTGGAGTTTCTTGGTTATAGCGTGACGTTCAACCAGATTCGTCCTAGTGATCGACACATTGAAAACGTACGTAACTTTCCTGTACCATCGAACGACAAAGCGTTACAACGTTTTCTAGGGTTTATGAGTTACTTTCGCAAGTTCGTTTACCGTTTCAACTACATTGCAAGCCCCTTGTATGAGTTGCAGAACCGTCGCGGATCAGATTTTACGTTCGAAGCGAAACATTACGAATCGTTCGAAAAGCTTAAGGAAGCGTTAATATCGAAACCAGTTCTTAGCATTTACAGCCCGAAGGTTGAAACGCAGCTTCATACGGATGCGTCGTCAAATGGTTTCGGTGGTATTCTCGTACAACGTCAAACGTACTATAATCAGTTTCATCCAACAATGTTTTTCTCGCGTAAGACAACCGCGGCCGAATCGGTACTTCATTCATTCGAACTTGAAACGTTGGCTATCGTTTACAGCTTGCAACGTTTTCGCATGTACCTCTTTGGTATCCATTTTACAATCGTAACGGATTGTAATTCCCTTAAGGCGACGTTGGATAAAAAGGACGTGAATCCGAAAATCGCGCGTTGGTCTCTTTTCTTAGAACAGTTTGACTATGCAATTGAGCATCGTTCCGGTGCGAAAATGCAACACGTGGATGCATTGTCGCGTATGTATTGTCATGTAATAGAGGAAACGGGCGAGTCGTCAAACGTATTTGAGAATGCGTTGTACGTGAACCAGCTTAGAGATCCGAGAGTTGTTAAGATCAAAGCGACTTTAGATCTTGCTGAGAGTAAAGAGTATGAGATACGCGATAATCTACTTTTCCGTAAATACAAGAATCGTCTGCTCTTGTATATTCCTGAGTCCATGGAAGATTCGGTTATTTTCAAATACCATGATAACCTTGGACATTTTGGTATCGATAAGGTCAGCGAGCTGATCAAGCGTTCGTACTGGTTTCCCAGTTTGAGGTCGAAGCTAAACGATCACATTGCGAAGTGTGTGACATGTATATCATTCAATCCGAAGCTGAAGAAGTTAGATGGACCGTTGCATCTCGTGGACAAGTCGAACGTTCCGTTTGCAACAATTCATATCGATCATTTGGGCCCGTTGGATAAAACAAAAGGTAAAAACGAGCACATTCTAGCAGTGGTCGACGCGTTCACGAAGTTTTTGAAGTTGTATCCGACGAAGACAACAAACTCGCGTGAAACGATGAAGCATTTGAAGTCGTATTTCATCGCCTATTCTACGCCACACGTGCTCGTATCGGATCGTGGTACCGCATTTACATCCGATCAGTTCAAAGCGTTCGTTAACGATCACGGATTTCGACACCAGCTTGTAGCCACTGCGTGTCCTCAGGCTAATGGCCAAATAGAGCGCTACAATCGCACGTTAGTTCCGTTACTAAGTAAGCTAGTACAAAGTCGTGAGCAACAATGGGATACTGTACTCGTAGAAGCAGAGTTTCTGCTGAACAACACGTTTAACCGTTCTATCGGAGATATTCCTTCACGATTGCTATTTGGTGTGTTGCAAAAACGGTATGTTTCTGATGGCTTAACAGATTACGTAGATGAATTCGCACAACGATCGAAATTTGACCGAAATCCGCGAAAACGCCTTGCGATCGATTAGTAAACTGCAGGAGTATAACAAACAGCAGTATGATAAGCGCTGCAAGGTTTCTACGCATTACAGCGAAGGTGATCTAGTTTCGATTCGTAGCGTTAGACAGATAGGAGTTAGGGGAAAATTACAGCCGAAATTTAAAGGCCCTTACGTCATCAGAAAGGTTCTTGATCGCAATCGGTATTTGATTTCGGATTTAGAGAGATTTCAAGTATCCAACAGACGTTTTGAAGGTATTGTCGATCCCATGAACATGCGGTTTTATCAGAAGAGCGACAATAATGAGATAAACGATTTTTCAGATTCAGAAATCGACTATGAAGATGTAGAATACTTAGACGAAGAATTCCAATAGACACTGCGAGTAAAATTTGAATCAATTCGAGTATGTAAGCTTAGAGTGAAAAGGGTGATCAAATGAAATGTAAACAAATCAATATGTTAACAAAAACGATAAAAGAAAACACCAGCCTTTGGAGGAACTGTCGCGGCCGACAGTAGTGTCAGGATGGACGTGCTGTAGCAACCTTGTGTACACTGTCCCATCCCCAGAAGAGGAATACCCCTCACTTTTTTATCTGCGTGCATGATGAACTGTCACTTTTGACGAGTCTGCGTTCGTGCACATCCGCTAACGTCCCGGGCAGCATATTTTTTTCAATTCTCGAGCTGACTTCCACCAGAGTAAACGGTAAATACATTTTTTTTCCTTAACTTCAAAAACGTGTTTTGCAAACCGCCTCCGAACGTCGCAAAGAATACCACACTACATTTGCCATAATGTCGGAATAGTCCTTGTTACCATGATCATAGTCAAGAATGCCATGAACGTGGTGAATTCGACCATTTTCATGGTTTTGTAACCATTAATGGGATAGTCATCCGGCCCTTGATTTATTGTGGGTTAACGGTGGTTTTTTTTTTGGGTTTAGGATAAAAAGTTTTGGGTGGGGGTGGATGTATTTTTTTTTTTTTGAATGGGGTAAAAAAAAGGGGGGAAAAAAATAAACTATTTTTGTTTTTTTTTTTTTGTTTTTTTTTTTTGGGGTTGGGGGGGGGGTGGGAAGCAAATTAAAAAAAAAAATTATATTTTTTTTTTATATTTTTGTTTGGGGGGGCCGGGGACTTGTTTTTCGTAACTTGTCCGGGGGTGAGATTTGAACTCGTGACCTTGGCGTGAGAGGTATGGATGTTAACCACTACGCAGGGGTCGCCCCCCAGAAAGTCATTTTCAATTCAACCAAAATGATTATTTTGAATAGTGTCAATCGCAGAGTCTTACTGCCCTCTATTATCATAATTACAACTTGTAGTAATTGTGACCTATCGATCTGAACCTGAAAAATTACACATCGTGTTCTACATTAAAAGAAACAAATATTATTTCTTCATTTGATACTCAAAATCATACCCACCTAGATGAAATTGATTATATATTGACAACAGCACAGGCAATAATGAACATCCATCGACGAATGAACAAAACCAAAAAAAGACTTCGAAACTCAGCGGTTGCTCTGGTCATGCGAATACTGTTATTTCAAAATTCAAATTCACGAAGATAGTTGGTCTGTCCGTTAAGGTTGTTTTCATTTTCAACTCATTTGAGAGCAGATGAATTGATTTTTACCGGCACTGGTGGCGAGTTTTGATTGTCGCGAAATTCGCGGAAGAAGACATTGTTTCTTTTTCTCATTTTTACTTTTTTTTTTGTCGATTTTGGCGGATTTGAGTCTGTTGTTTATTTAAATGGGGTTAGTAAAAAATTACATGGTTTTTCATTTGCTGGTTGTCATTTGCTCTGCTATTTTAGTTGTTCACAGCGCTCTCGTTTTAACTTACACGGGAAATAATCCACAAATAATTATTGGCAAAAATCCATGGAAAATCCCACATAATACTGATATGTTCATACATAAATAGAACCCTCTGAAAAACACAAATAATGACAAGTATGTGTGGCCAAACATAGTGGTTATGCGTAAACATAGGATGTATGTGTGTTTACAAATAGCTATCATTCGTTAATCACATTTCAAAAATCCATTCGATGGACACATAGATAATATAATCGCTGTTTTATAAGTGTAGTCACCCATCTTTACATCAGTCGTTGCTATTACAGTAGTCTTTTTAACTACTACTGTTTTTAAAATTATTTATTGGAATGATATTTTTTATTATAATCATATATCATTAGCTTTCATGTAAAAATATATTAATATATCCGATTCACTATGAGAATAAATAAAATTGATTGCGTAAATAATTCAAATATTTTATTTTAATTTTAATATCAAATTTTAAGTATTTATAGGAAATCATTAAAATGATATAAATCAAAATAGTTTAAGTAAAGAATTGTAGTTTAACATTATTAAAATTCAAATTGCGGGGTCATTATTTAATTTTCTTTGCCCAAGGCACAAGCAAACTGTATACATTTGTTGTTTCCACCTTGAAAGAGGTAATTTGACGCATTTCCTTTCATCGTGCATTAAACATTTTTGCACACCCCTCATTTTGAAGATGTGTGCGTGTAGCATCATGCCTCTATTTTGATTTTGAGATTAGCACTTCAGTTATCAAAATGTCGTCGTCGTTCAAGTGGTGCCCAAGGACAAGAGCCTTCCCAACACGCCAGAGCTCCGCCCAATCGAACAATATTCGGCCATCGTCAAGCGGAACCTTAAAAAGACTCAAAAGCTGTTGTGAGCGAGAAACAGTTCAAGGCAAACTGGCGTTCTGCGGCGAATAAAGTGGACAAGGAGACTGTATAAAATCTTATGGCAGGTGTTAACCGAAAGACCCGGCAATTCGCATTCAGTAAAAAGGAAGCTCAGCTGAATATTTCTCTTGTATTCTGTTTTAACTGAACTTGAAAAAGAAAAATAATTTGACTTATTAATAAAAACTTTGATCGACTCACACACATTACTGTTTGACCAAATTTTGATCGGAACACCTTTTATCGTATGGAGAAAAAACAACTAAAAGATTAGTTTGAAACAAACTATTATTTTATTTGAAAGGCTGGGGAGAACTGTAAGATGACAACCGTTCTTCTTTTACATATGACCTCTGTGACAACTTAAATATACTAACGGGAACAAGCTGTAATTTTAAAATGGCAGTTACAGAAATTTACACACGGAGGGCACTCCAGCTTGGATGTCTGTTCTCTGTGGTAAAAAGTCCGACGCGTTTAAATTTTCCGTTGACGTGGAATACCTGAGCACTTCGAAGAATACACGTCACTCGAACGCGATGGGTTATCGCGTGAAACGTCGATGAAGACTCTTTGGAACACGGCGCGAAGCTTGTGTAACCGAAAAACAAACAACTAAAGCGAGCAGTACTCGGACCAATGGATTCTCAAGTTTGCGCGAAAGTTTGTCCAGATTCTATGCCAGCACGGATGGAACAGAAAACTTCGGCTTCTTATCAGATGAAAAGTTATGAATCCTCAGGTAATCGAAAACTTTGAAAAGCTTCTTGAATTGAGCCGGAAACTGTCATGACTTTGTACAGCTTGTATACACCAAAGGATTTCAGCCCTTTGCCAAATATTCCCAATCGTGTTTGCTTCTCCAACTTCGGCAATACAGTACATTTTGATTTATCCAAGAGGCAGGAACTTCGTGGAATTCCAGAGCAGCGTCGTCATATGTTGCTCCAGCGATATTTGCTGCAAAGTTTGGCCGAGTTGATTCCACTAAATCGTTCTATACTGACGGATCATTGATAGAGGAATCCTCAGGCGTTGGTATAGACAATGAAATTCAAAACGCCATTCGTAAACTTCAACCTCCTTGTTCCGTATATGTCGCTGAATTAGCTGCAATACATTTTACGCTTGAAATGATTGCCTCACTAGCACCAGATCAGTACTTCATTTTTATCGGATAGTCTCAGTTCTATAGAAGCTATTTGCTCCATGAGGCCGGTAAAGCAGGCTCCTAAGTAGTTTATCTTCGCGTTATTTTATCATCAACTTTGTATGGGTCCCTTCTCATTGTTCGATTTCGTGCAATGAGAGAGCGGACTCACTTGCAACGGTCGGCGCTATGAAAGGCGATATTTATGATCGACAAATCTCTTTCAATGAATTTTTCGCACTTTTTCTTCAACAGTCACTCGTCACGTGGTGTAAAGGAGATTTGGGGCGATGACAACATTCTATCATCCCTTAGGTGTCGAAGAAATCTTGGTTTAAGAGGATGGATGTGGGTCGAGATTTCATTCGTGTGATGTCTCTTATGCCCAATCCTTATTCTATGAATGCTCATTTATACCGTGTTGGGCTGAGCGACAGCAATCTCTGTGAATGTAGATAAGGTTACCAGAACGCAGATCACATTATTTGATCTTGTGCTGAGCATTGTGGAGCCAGATCGATTCCCTTCGGGCTCGAGGTAGACAACCCAATGTACCGGTTCGAGATATTTTGGCTCTACGTGATCCTTCGGAGTTTATGAAACTCATTTATGTGTTTTTAACTAACATTAGTCTTAGATTGTAGTTAATTTAACGTGTATGTTTAGTATTAGCTTTTTTTATCTGTGTTTGTGTGTATTTTTTTTTCTTTCAAAAACATTTTCAAGTCAAAAGAAAACCAATAGTTGTATAGTTATAAGTTTTTAGACAATTTAGAATTTAAAATAAATGTGTTATGTAAACCTTACTTCAAATTCCCGTCCATCTTCCCATCTGTTAAATTGTCATTCCTATTAACCTCGAGACGGCCGCGAGTAATCGGTTCGATCCCCTGATTCGATTGAGCCTGACAGAAATTTCGCTTCGGTATCACTCCGAGAAGCATGATAGTAAGTCATGTTGAAGACAAGGAGTTCTTTACCATGTCAAACAAGCCGGGTAGAATCACCTTGAAGCTGCTTGTTTGCTTCGATATTGTGGGAGAAATGTTCAAAGTAGGGAAAAAGCGAAAAGAAGCACGGGATTTGCTGAGAATGCAAAAACTATGTACATTTGCCAAAAAATAATAATAAAGGCAACATCTGATTCACAACGGTTGGTAAATGACTGGCGAATGGACCACGAATTGCATCAGTTGCTGGGAGAACCTCCCATCGTACACATCGCAAAAATCGGTCGATTAGGATGGGCTGGGCATGTCGTAAGAATGTCGGACGACAGACCTGTGGAAATGGTTCTCGAAAACGAACCGAAGGGTACAAGAAGAAGAGGCGCGCAACGAGCAAGGTGGATCGATCAAGTAGAAGGTGACCTGCGGACCCTCCGCCGACAGCGAGGCTGGCGAAGTACAGCCATGGACCGAATACAATGGTGACAACTTCTGTGTACACAATGTTTTTAAAAGAAAAGGAATTAATGTTCAAGAATGCTTTAGGAAAAAAACAGGAAAAGATGAACTATTTTAGCAGGAGATTTCTTTCAGCGCCAAATTGGCAAGAGGGTTTCAATTTTTAAATATATTTTATTACCATGTTCAATAGTATTTACAAAGAAAAGTATGCTGTTGTCACATCATAGATTTAGTTTATCTTGTTTTTGTTGTTGTTGTTGTTGAAAATGTTAGATCTGTTTGTAATGTTGCATATGTACTGTATTTTAAACCACTTGTTGTTATTAATCTATTGTTTTCAGTAAGAATTTTTCAAATCGATTAATTTTAGTGTATTTTTTTAATTTGATTTATTTTCATCCTTGTTTTCACAGATTTTCTCTATCCAGATATTAACGTTTCAATCCAAAGTTTTGATTTCACAATAATTGTTTGTTTTAGCTTTGTATCCAGCTTATCAGAAAAGTAGTAGACATAATATAATCGGGTGTTGCTTTTTGTTTACCTCATCGTTTTCGTTTCAAATGAATCGCTAAAAATCTAATCCTAAGAATATTTGCACTCTCTTCAAAAAGATTTTCAATTTGATGCTAGCCGGCGAAAATAACCGAATTATTGCTGCTAGTCATCGTACGTTCGAAAATGGTAAATTCGACTGAATCTCATCGAGTTTTGCTGTCGTATTTCAGGCTGACTGCGGTGACGGTGTTACTTTCCTCGTTTCTTTTTTCTTTCAAATCGGTTGGACGTAATTTTCGAAAAGTGATTTTTTAACCGCCTCAAAAATTGCAAACAGGTTCGACTAGTAACGATTGTAAATTTTATTTGCCCAAACGCTAAAAAATAAAATCAAATCGCTTTCGTCGATGCGGCGGTTTTGACTGCGAAATGTTTTGAAGGAATGTTTCGTATGATATTTTTATATGAATTTTAAACAAACTTTGGGAAGTCTGGAAAGCACACAAATCATCCAGCAACCGCCTGGTACATATTTGCTGTTAGTGGAACTTTAACAAAAAAAAAACTCAAAATAATTAGCGCGAAACTAAATTATCAGAACTTTTTCTCCAAAGCAAACCAAAGATCCCCTTCTGCTTTTCCACGAAGCGGAAAATAGGACTGGGACTGGTGCGGTGTTGCAACGAAAAATGATACAAAAATAAGCTATGATTCTATCATTGCGCGCGGCACTTTTACTATTAGTTGGAAATAACGGTGTTCATGAAGCAGAATCTTAGCAATGCTGCGTAGATAAGTTCATGCGAAAATTTCCTATGTCTTTCTCTCAGCTGGGAATAATGTTTGAAAAATATCGCGGTATCTTTTTCTGAGTTCTAAAACTAACCATTTTCCAGCAAGGAATCGTTTCAAACCATACATAATCGAGTAAGAAGTGGTTTGCTTGTTGTTGTTGTTGTTGTTCTAAGTTTACTTTTTAGCAAGCTTAAATATAAATAGAGAATCAACTCATCAATTTTAAGCAACATTATTTATAAGTTATTTTTCCTTCATTTCATCAATTAAAACATTTTCACTTAATAATGCAGCATTTTCTTGTTTCACGTTCTGCTCGGATAACTGCAGCTATAGATCTAATATTTTTTGTTTCACTTTTAAGTTATTCTAACTTTAATTGTAATTAATAATTTAATAACCATCGCTTCTAGCCGCTCCTAATTTTTTTTTCTGTAACCTCGTATTCCCCGAAGTGTGTATTGTGTGAGTCAATTTAGTAGCTGTAGTAGGTTAATGAGTGTACTTTTTACAATATGGACTGAATGTATTTGAAGATTATTCTTTCCTACGTGCAGTAGTTCCATGTTCGTCGTCTCTCGAATCACTCGCTTGCTCGCTCGATCACATTACTCTCTTATTCACACTAGGATTATGGACAATTGTTTTTACTTTGTCTACTATCACTAGTAGTGGCAAAATGGTGCGGTTTTCAAAGTTAAAAACTATATAAATTTCTTACTAAAGGTGTTTGCATAATATGTGGTAAAAACCCATCTCAAAATAGAGCTACGAGGCTTCAACTATAGAACTATCAATATTTACAATAAATGTAACAGCACAAATCACGTAAACAGGACATTAGTAAATTGCAAAAGAGCAGTAGATTCACTGAAGCTAACGCTGGCGCAGATTTTTCAATCCGAAGGCAGTACTGGATTAACATGCGAAAGGAACCTTGGCTTTTATTTCCCAAAAGCAGCAAAATATGTAAACAACTTTGAACATTGTGGACCTAGATGATCTTAAGACTACCAGTTCTGATAGAACAAAATCCAAATTCAGGACCACGTACGACGCCAAATTCGGCTAATCAAGTACATTTTTTTTTCCATTCGCAAAAACAATTTCGAAAAGAACAGGACACCCTATCAACGCACTATTCTTTTTGACGCAGTGACTTATTCGGTGGGCGAGAAACGTAGGGTGAATTCCGAGGCGAACAAATCCTACCCGAATAAGAGAAAAATAATCAACAAACATTCGCTGGACCATTTGTAAATTGTTCTCGTTTTTGTTCCGTTGATGATAGTAAGTTTGTCAATAATTCATTCTTAGTTCTTGACCGATGTGGTCATTGTCGATGTCCATTTGGTTCCGTATAGTCACATCGTCATTTAATTGAGTTCGCGGGTAGGTGTATGTGTGTGTGTGTGAGTTTGTTAAAACGTCATGCCCTGTCCAAATCAAATTGTTCTCGATTACTACACTCCATTGTTTTAGTTTCAAATATGATTTCTACTTTCTAGGAATAGTAATTATAAGAATATAATATGATAATATGTTTCGCTTGTTGTAGCTTTCTGCTATGTTCGGAGTACTTTGCTCTTTGCTTTATGGTTTGACAGGTTCTTCTTTTTTCATCGTTTCTAGTTGACTTGCAATAATGTTGCTTCAATTTATAATGAAGGAAAGAAAATGGATTAATTCTCAAATATTTTGCATTTTTTGTTTGTTCACGTAGTTGTGTATTACTGCAACTGTAGTAGTAGTTTCCATTTTGATATCCATATTATTTATGTGTTTGCTGTTTATATGTAGAATGTAAGTGTATAATTTCTAGCATGTGTTTGTTGAAATAGTTGCTGCTTATCAAATAGAATTACCTCTCCTTACGCATGGCTGCTTAGCTGCGCACTTTCTACTGCTCCTTTACGCTGTTTGTTGGTGTGTGAGTGTGTGTTTGTGGTTTGTTTCATTTCATCACTATCGAGTACAAACGGAGAAAACTGCTTAGAAAACACACGTCCAAGGTGGTTTGCTTAGCGGCACTCCCAAACTTTCACTGTCGTGTCCACGCTGCCCGATATAACGTATGGATGTGACTTATGCATATCTGAAAGAAAAATGTAATAAAATTAACGGAAACAACTTCTATGTTAAGACGTTAAAAATATGCTTACCAAGCGATGTACAGAAATGTGAGTGAGCATACAGGGTCTTCATACAGCGTTTGTTGCGGAGGTCCCAGATGCGCAGCGTTTTGTCGTCACTTGCGGAAATCATGTACTTACCACCGGGATGAAACACGATGCCCCGTACCCAGTTGTCATGACCGACGAGTGTGAACAGACACAACCCGGAGCTGACGTCCCAAATCTAGGCAAAAATGGGTTGAATTTAGAATTGGAGTGCTAGCGAAAGCAGTATACACATACCCTTATTGTCTTATCCCTAGATCCGGAGGCGAGGAACGGTCCCTGATGGGCTCCTTTTTTGTTGTCGGCTCCGGCTGCCTCATTAATTGCTGCCGCTGCTGAATCCGGCGCCCAGGCAATGCATTCGACTGTGTTCTCGTGTTCTCGAAGTTCGGCCTGCAAAATGTGATTGGGGGTAGAATTTAGAGTTTCGACGCGGCAGTATAAAAAAAAAAAGTTGAATTTTGAGCCGCCATGGGAGTTCAAATCTCCCAAAAGAATTCTTGCGGCGCAATAACCATTGGCAATTTACCATTCATTAGTCAACTTTTCGTGATGAATTTCATAACTTAGGTTGTAAAGAACAACTTTTGTTCTAGAACTTTTTTCAAAGATGAATTATTTGACCCTCAAAACAACCAAAAACCTTCGGAGAAAAAAGGGATCATCAAAATTTGCTGCTGCTGATGTCTTCGGTTCAAGATATTTACTGAACATAAATGAAGATATTTACTGAATATAAATGAAGATATTTACTAAGTATAGATGGAGATATTTACTGAATATAAATGAAAATATTTACGCGATGTAGGGCCAATAGGCCGAACGCCATTAGACCAAATTAGGAAAGTAGCAGATTGGACTTAAAATTTCATGAATTCCTTGCTAATGAACTTTCAAGCAAGACTATTCCTTCTTCAAACCATGGGCAGATCTCTCTCTTATTTGAAAACTTTCAATCTGCCTTGCATTGCGGAATATTAAATTATGTATATCTTGATTTTTTTTTTTTTTTTTTTTTTTTTTTTTTTTTTTTGTTTTGTTTTTTTTTTTTTAATTATAAGCTGTTGTTTCGAATTTAAAATCTCGTTAGAACTTAATATTTTTGAAATTTTGAGATTTCAAGCAATGAACGCTTATGGGAGATTTTCCCTTCTTTCAAACATAAGTCCTGGCCCGGGTTTAACATGTGCCAGGATCAAGACTGGTGAGTAACCTTCACATAACAACCAAATACCTTATCAGACTCTGTAAAACCAATCAGCGCCAGTACCAACGTACTAGTCTCCTCCACCTGAATACCAATACCAACAGATTCAACAAATTTAACGACAGGTTGAAGGATCTCAGAAACGATTTTTGTTTTCAAATTATAAGGGAGCGACACAAATCCCGACAAAACCAGATTAACAACTCCGATCGAAAACACTGTTGTTCCGGAGGTAATTAAAGACCTTATATGGAGTCACGAAAAGAGTGAAGCCATGTTTACCTATCGGGGCCACATATCGAGCAACCCATTTGAAATGTATACACGCACGAAAAAAGACTTTGCGTGACTCTGTATAGGCACTCTAGAGGCAATGACTAGAGTCGCTGAACTACCCATCAACCCGCTGAAGAGGCCCATCTGTGGTTTAAATCACCAAGAACATGACTTGGACTTGGTAGCTTCCCCTCGTGGTGGAAGCAGGGGCTGGATAGTCATGACGAAAATGGAATAATTTTTGACTCAGGAAGTACCAGTACATCCGTCCCAAGCTCGGTCCCAAGCCTTATGAATCACCCCTAAAAACATAACTCACAACGAACAACCTCTCAAATATTGTTCGTCTGACAAAATAACACAGCGAATCAAAACAAATCCCAAGATTCTAGTAACGAAAAGCGCAAGAATGTATTGCGAGTTGCAAGGTGCAAGGTATACTTGGGACCAAGGGGTTCTAAAGCAGTAAGCCAATGTTAAATCGCTAGTTTCCTGTCGAATATTGGTGGAAGATAGCTAAAATAATTCTAATCTACAAGTCTAGTAAATATCCGAGCAGCGCCAAAAGCTATCACCCCATCAGCTTCACAGTATTAAAAAAAAAAATGTTGCTCAGCCGTGTACTGTTTACCGTCTACCGTCCATCAGCTTGCAAGAGTTACTAACATCATTAGGCAGAACAAGTCCGTTGCTAACACATCTGCCATGGCATTGTTGGACGTCGATTTCCTTGTTGAGGCTCCGACGCCACGAGCCTCTAGGCCTGCCTCTGCTGCGATGCCCTGCTGGTTGCCAATCCAGCGCTTGCTTACAAATTTTGTTTCCGCCCTTTCCTAGTTTGTGGCCGACCCACCTCCACTTTCGGTCTCAAATTTTTAATCATATCGGTTTCTGTTGACATCGACGATGGAGCTCAGAATTCAAGATCCAGTTGTGAGGCCACCAGACACGAATTATTTTCCGCAGGCATCGGTTGATGAAGACCCGCAGCTTTTGAGTGTTCTCCGCTGACAAACACCACGTTTCGCTGGCGTATAAAAGCATAGATTTCACGTTGAATTGAAAATTAGAATTTTAGTGCGTTTACTTATCTGGTTTGATCTCCCTAAATTTTATAGACTCGTAAAAGCAGTTCTAGTCTTGTTGATTCGTGCACCTTTGTCGCTCTAGCGCTATCTGGCTGCCAAGATATTGGAAACTATCGACTTTCTGCACTGTTTGCCCCACTACAGAAAAGTTGGAAGAGTTCTTCGTGTTGGCATCCAACGATTTAGTCTTGTTGACATTGATGGTGAGACTCGCCGCGGAGGAGCTTGCGGCGAGTTGCGCAGTTGCGCTAACAGAACAATGTCATCAGCGAAATCGAATTCGTTGAGGTGCTCGAAAGCAGCCCACGGTTCAGTACAAGGTCAAAAGCATCTCTCATGGTCTCGTCGATTACGATGAGGAACAGTAGCGGTGATAGTATACATCATTGCCTCACACCGGCGACTACCCGTATAGAGTCGGACAAGGCTCAGTTATGCGGGACTCTGCACGTGAAAGCCTCGTACTGTGCCTCGATGAGGTTGACGATTATGACGAAAGGTCGAACTATTCTGGCTCTTGCTAGAAAACTTCAGATGGGCCTGAATTTTCTGTTCGACTATTGCAACAGATGAACACTGATAGGCAAAATAAAGTGCCCACCTCTTCGTTTTTTTAATTTCTCTCATTTACTTGGTTCAAATTAAAGTAAACACACTGTATTTTTTTTATTATCTTATTTTTTATATTCTTTTTAAGTTTCACTTATGGAATACTGAAAAAAAGGAGTTTTACTTAAAGAAAAAAAAAATCAATTTGTGTTGAAAAAAAAAAAAACAGTGACAAAATAAAGTGCCCACTTCACTTAGGCTACAGAAAACATACATTAAAGTAAAATAAAAGCATTTCAATAATTGATGTGTCCTCCTTTGGCCTTCAGGACCTCCTGCAGGCGCTTCGACATGCTCTCGACCAGGTTCTTTAGGTGCTGTGGATCTAGCTCTTCCCAGGCGCGCTCCAGGGCTTCAAAATAGTTATTTTTATAGGTAACACCAGTTTTGTCAACCCTGGCATCGAGAATCGCCCCCAAATTCTCGATGGGATTGAGGTCCGGGCTTTGTGGAGGCCATTCCAGCGGTTTGATCCGAAAAGACCGGAAGAAAGACTTGGTCTTCTTGGCAGTATGCTTCGGGTCGTTGTCCTGCTGGAATACGAACTTCTCTTCAAGGCCCGTCTGGATCAGCGAAACCTCCAGATTTTCTCGCAGGATGTTGATGTAAGAATCTGCCGTCATTTTCACAATGCTTTCCACTCCACCCCACGAAAAACACCCTCAGACCATCACATTTCCTCCTCCATGCTTCATCGTGCCTTGGATGTGGCGCTCCTGAAGCTCCTCTCGCGATCTGCACCAAACACGAACCCGACGCTTTCGGTTAAACAGCTCGAATTTTGATTCGTCCGTCCAGAGAACCGTTTTCCAGAACTCTAGGGGCTTATCAGCATGCTCCTTAGCAAACTTAAGCCGTTTGGCTTTGTTTGCCTTGCTGATAAATGGGCGCTTCCGGGCAAGTTTGCTATTCAACCCCTGTGCTACGAGACGGCGACGAACAGTTCGACCGGAAACTGATAACTGAAGGGTTTCCTGGATCTCGCGGACAGTTACCTTCGGGTTCTTCTTGACTTCGCGCATGATCTTGGTGTCCGTTCTCGCATCCGTTTTCCGCTTCCTGCCTCTGCCAGGGCGATCCACCACTGATCCAAACGTTTTAAGCTTCAGAAGAATTTTGCCAACCGCTGCCTTACTGATACTGTACTTCTTAGCGACAGCCCGGTGCGATTCACCGTTTTGCACATCACGAACGACCAATTTTCGGATACACAAGGGAATTGCTTTCGAAAGCACTGCGTTCTCCATTTTTTTTTCAATTGAATCAAATGCGATCACGTATACAAATGCACCAGGTTGAGCCGTTTGCTTCAAAACATGTCAAAATATCAAAACATAAACAATCGAGGGGTCTTCCAATGGAAACTTATCGAAAACATATCGATTTTTGAAGTGGGCACTTTATTTTGTCACTGTTTTTTTTTTCAACACAAATTGATTTTTTTTTCTTTAAGTAAAACTCCTTTTTTTCAGTATTTCATAAGTGAAACTTAAAAAGAATATAAAAAATAAGATAATAAAAAAAATACAGTGTGTTTACTTTAATTTGGACCAAGTAAATGAGAGAAATTAAAAAAACGAAGAGGTGGGCACTTTATTTTGCCTATCAGTGTATATGTCTCGTCGTCCATGACGAGACAGCCTGGCTTGACCAGCCACTCACGGTACAGCTTCCGCGCACGCAATTTGGCCACCGTGTTTGGCTTGTCAGTCCGGTTTGGCGCCTTCCTGACCTTAAAAACACGTAGCCCAGCCCGCTTCATGGTCTGCTGGACGAACCACTTCGACGAATTGACCTTTTTGGCCACGTCTCGGGTGGAAAGGTTCGGGTTATTCTTAAAGTACTGCCTTATCTTCCGTGCCTTCTCTGGGTATTCCGTTTTCGGTTTTCGGCCACTTCCAGCGCGCCGCTCGATGGTCTTCGTCTCCTGGAACATCTTCACAACGTGGGACACGGTGGAATGGTGGATTCCAAGCCTTTTGCCGATCTATCTGTGCGACTGACCAGGATTATCGATCACCGCGCCCAAGATTTGCTGGCGTAGCTCTTTTTGTTTCGAATGCATCTTGAAAACTACTTGACAAATCGCAATAAAATTTTGCACACATAAACATAACACTCAAAACTAGTATTACTCAAAATGTCATAAATTTTTACCCACGCGATAAAAAGTTACACCCAAAACAAAGTCTCGCATTTTTTCCGAGTCCAATCTTTAGTTCTGACGAACTAACGAACTCAAGACAAAAGCGCTCAAACAACGCGCCATCCACAAAATCCGGCGATACAACACCACCCATAAGTAACGTGAACAACTGTCCTGAGTAAACTACGAGAAAAAATCGACATTCTGCCTGCCAGCTACTGGAAGCCACCGACCCAGTCTGTACCAATTGTGAAGCGGCTCACTTGGCAACTAGCAGGACATTCCCGAAGCGAGATTTATTGAGATTCGAAAAAAAAAACACTCAACGGAGTCCAATTCCAGTGCTTCCGCTGCTTGCACTCAACAGTTGCTTTGCTGTAGCAGCTACTTCGATGCCATCAACTTTTAGAGTACTTAGAGTCTTTTCAGCCACTTCATTATTATTATTGTGATGCGACGGCGGGGAAAAAAAATCATTATCGCTGGCGAAAGTAGTTTACCTTGGTCTTACTCCTGATAGCTGTTTTGTCCTCACGTCGACCAAATGTCCAACAACTGTTGTTGTTGTTTCGTATTAACGTCACTTTCAGCCTAAGGCTGGATCGACACGCCAGGGAGGCGACCTGGACCCTGCATATCGAACCCGTCTCAGAAAATCCCAACGGCGTCGACTAGAACTGATACCAGTCCGACTGGAATGAGAGGCAACAAGTCTTCCGACAAGTCTTCAACAAGTCTTCGTCTTCCAACAAGTGTCACATACTTGACAGATCGTTGTACAAACTGATAAACCTAAAATCCATCCTTTTCCAAAAATAAACTAGCTGTCCACAAACAACTTATTTTCCCGGCTGTAAAATACGGTATGTCAGTCGGGAAGATTGCGCTAAAATCCATTTTTGAAAATTACACGTTGTGCAGAACTAGGTGCTTCGAATGATTCTCGACAGTCCTCCAAAAAGACGAAACTTTGAGATCCACATCTCCTCGTTATCTGGTCGTTGTCGAGCTGTCGAGGCGGCAGGGTAGGTGTCCTTTTGACGAAGGCGGAACAGTTCAAAATAGGTCAGGAATAATGGCGAATCCGACTTAATCGATTTCTCTTCATCGACTTCGCCTCTAGGTACAGTGACAAGAAACAGGATTGTCTATTATTTCACCTCTGTATGAAAGTTGCCTTCGCTACCCAGTATTCTGAGGTGGAGAAAATGGAATCAAACTTGCTTCTTATCACCTTATTTTGAAGTCGATGAAGACAAATCGATGAAGTCGAATTCGCCCTTATTCCTGCTCTATCTAGAAAGCATGTAGGCCCAATGGAGGTGTAGTTCGTAAGATTCTTGTTTGAAACAGGGCAACTAAATTTTACGAAAAAGATGATTTTTATATTCTGAAGGCTTTCCCGAGTAAAGTCTAACATCATAAACTCGAAAAATAATTTTGATATCAACATCAAATTTAAAAGACTACTTTACTTCACTTTAGAAAAATAAAATTCTATATTAATATTAGTTCTTATCTTACTGTTATTTTCGAGTAGAGTCTGATATTAAATTGAAAACTAAATATGATGTTGTGAAATTGTCGATAATGATTACTCAGGTTGCTGTCGTTTTGGTCGTTTTAACGGTTAAAAGGTCAAAATGCTGTACATTTTTTTCTGTTGATAACAAAATGAGTATTCCACTGTTCTGTCAAACCAATGAAAATAAAACTACTTTTCTCAAACAAAAGTGAACACCAGCTTACAGCAAGATGAAAACTTTATTTGATATTCAAGTTGACAATTGTGAAGTGAAATCAAATTTTGATTTTAATTTGATGTTGATATCAAAATAAGTTTTCGATTTGCTATCTTTATGATGCTAGACTTAACTCGGGATTTCAGCGTAACAGGAAGATGCAAACTAAATTTGATATCAAGTTTGACTATTGTAAAGTAAAATCAAACGTTGCTTTCAATTTGATTGTGATATCAAAATAAGGTTTCGAATTCCTATCTTATTAGAGTTTACTCGGGTTCCCGTTCACTTTTCTTAAATAAAAGTTGGTTTTGTTTTCATTGTTTTGACTGAACATCAAGTGGAACACTACCGTGAAACGCATATCAGTCCCACATGGAAAATCATCGAATGGAGAAAACAGCAATGAAAGTTGTGATGATGTTTTTCGTAATACACTATGTTTCGTATGATGTATGTATACTTTTCCACCCCGTTATGTAAATTATGGTGTGTTCAATACCTTTGTCTGAAAAAACTACAAATTTATAACATTTCCAGCGAAAAAACAGCAGTGGGACTGATATGGGATTATTCTGTATGTCCTACTATAAAATAATCGCATATCAGTCCCAGTCTTTTTTGAAGTAGAATTAGATTGATATAACTTTATGATAATTGTAGCATTATAAATGGTAGCATGAGAGTTGTTGCTTACTTGGCTCAGTGACGCAAACGCGATTTGGTATTGTTCCCTATGCTTGTCGCTGCCATTTGTTTCACATGCTCTCAATTAAGCACATCTAAAACACTTAGAGGGCCACCGAAAAATCCCACTAGGGACGTGTCTCTGCCGTTCCGCTTCCTCTATCATGAGCGGAGCTTTTCATGTGCTCAAATTTAATTCCAACTTAATTATTTTTTCCCTCTTGCTCAGCTGTCAAAGTTGCTTGTTTTGTTCGAAGTATGTTATTTTTAGTTCGCGTAAAAGTTGTCCTCGTTACACATGATCAAGGTTTCTTACGCCTGGGATGATAGTTCCGATGAAGATTGGCCCGGATTCGATCTGACATGAACAAACATTGAACAGTTTTCATGACTAAAAAAAACTTCCAATGTTTTTTCAACACCTCATCCGCTTTGACAAGTGGACAACTGGAAACGGAGGAAAATCGACGAAAAACATCATACAACCTCTAGAGGTGATTACAACACACACAACGATAGATCCTGATTCGGATGGCAGCTTTTTTGATACTGACAGAAATGTTGAGGATACACGGAAAACGTCGAGGTAGAGGATTAAAAAATAAATTCGGAACTTGGACACCGCAAGAAAACGGCGTCTTGCAAACAATGTAATTATGGATAATTGTGGCTGTAGTAAGGAGTGTGCCACACTGGCATCCAAAGATGACAGGATCGACATGAATAAATCCCTTTGGGACCTGGACGCGGCTGGCCAGAAATGCTTCATAAGCGATAGAGTTAACCGAGTAACTGTTGAAAGACAAAGTCGGTATCGTTTTTCAGCATTTTCGAAAGTGTCATTCATAAATTTTCCCTCAACCATAAAAAGGATCCTTCAAATTACATTACAGCCGCTCTGTGGATGGATAAAACCAGAAAAGCTGTAAAATTATGACAGCGTAACAAGGGAAGCAAGTTTGCTCGGATGGATTCTATTTTGAAGAGTATTTAGAGTATTACGCAAAATCCAACCAAAATAAATTGATGGGGAAAGAAAAATAACTTTACTCAAAACCATTATACCGTTAGTGGACGAAGGTAAGTAGCCATTCTAGATTGAATAGCCAAAACAAGTCCCTCGTTGATGAATTTGGAGTTCGGTATGCCTACTGTTAGACTGTTTTGTTCCATTTTCATTTTACGTTGAAAATACAAAAAAAAAAAAAAAAAACAAACGTCTTCTTAAACTATCACATTACGTTATGTTGTAATCTCTCTAATGAAATATTTCCATACAAGAACGATAACCCAAATTAATAAACTATACCATGTGTGGTTTGGATGATACCTCGAGTAGATCGTTTTGAAATTAGCGTTATTATGGTGGAACTGATATGCGATTATTTTTAAGATGGGACAAACTGGCCCAATGTTGTTTTCATGTTTCGTCAGAACAAACTACCCAAGTTTTTCATTAAAACGTAAAGAACAACGATAATTAGGACAATTAACAATCATAACCCAAAACCACCGAAAAGTCAAATGGGACTGATATGCGTTTCACGGCAAAACACTCATTTTGATATCAACAGGAAAAAACGTACAACAAATTAACGTTGCCTTTTTGGTTTGCTCTCATTGAGAGCAGGATCATTTTTAATTTGGAAATTTTCAAACTGAGTAAACATTATCAGCAACATCACAAAATCTTATTTAGTTTTTTATTCGATCTAAGACTTTTATCGGGTTCATACTAAGTTTATTAAATTCTTAGAAAGATCCTAAACTCAAGAACACTAAGATCCTAAAGAGATTGAGACATTCGTGGGTTTTTCCGGATGTTCTATTTCTAAAAATGTATGCTGTACACAAATTATGAGCAAAAAAGGCCCCTTCTGGAATTCTTACAAACAAGTCAAACGGATCGTAGAAAACTCACCTTGCACTCCTTGGAGTTGGTCTGCCAGACACGAACCGAGTGATCATTTGAGCAGGATGCCATCAGTGAACCATCCACGTTGACCCGCACCATCCGGACCCACTCTCGGTGACCGGTGAAGGTTTTGACGCAATAGCCGGTGGCAACTTCCCACATTTTGATGGTTTTGTCCCGTGATGCCGAGAGCAGATAATCACCGGCCGGTACAAACGACACGGACGAAACGTTGTGATCGTGACCGTGCATGGTTTTGACGCATTCAAATGTCTGCTGGAAGTCCCACAGCTTGATCGACAGGTCCGAACTGCAGGAGGCTGATGGAGGGAGAAGTCGAATATTTTTTATAAACTAAATGACTAAAGCATACCAAAAACATACCTAACACTTTTCCTTGAGAATCAAATGCCAGATCCTGAACGGAATCTGTGTGACCTTTCAGTGTCCGCTCGTATTCGCCCGTTTCAAAATCCCAGATTTTGATTGTGGCATCTTCGGAAGCCGAAGCCATCATACTGAAAACGGGATGGAACACCACCCGTGTGACTGTCGCTCGGTGCCCAGCGAGGGCGAATTTCTCCGGCGGCCGCGGTATCCAATCAGTGGGCGTACGTTTGGCCTTTGTCGGTGCACCCTCGATGGCTTCCTTTTCGGCTTCGGACAATTTTGCCTCCAGCTCCATGACTTTCTTCTGTAGCCTTATCACTGAGGTCCACTTCTTCTCGAGCAAGCCACCGTACTTCCGTTCAATTTCATTCGGCATGTCTGCTTCTTTTCTGAAAGCCTCCAGCGCGTCTGTGTATCCATTGCTCCCTAGGTAGTCGGCAATCGCTTGGTTACTGGAAGGAAGGAAGAAAAACAAGTGGTCATTTAGCATGCGTATTTAAAAAAGGTTGATAGTGACTTTTCTAGATGGTCGAATGATATATTACTCTTGTGCAGATTATTTTTTCACGTGGCTTTTAGCGGAAAGATGCTGGATTTGTTTGTCGCGGTTGTACCGGCTAACCAAGCCATTTAGTTTTGCTGACGTTGTTATGATTTTTTAACGACTGTATAATTAAGATTCCTTCAGTTTTACTTCCCTCGCACTTTATCACAATGCCTAAACGTACACAGAACACACGCACACTTGTGGCTTCCAATACAAGACACATGTCCATTCATCGTGATCGTGTCGAACAAGCGGAGGACAATAAGGCAAAATTGGTGTTGTGTATAATAAACCTTAACCGTAACCTTGCCCGAGAACTATCGCGTGAACTGTGCGAAAAGTCAGTTGAATGGGAAAACTGCCAGGGTGCCGATTTTTCATAGTCATGGTGTGAGAAAATGCACTTTATCTAGTTGAGTTCACGCAAATCTAGTCATTTGATTGTTGGTTCCAAATTAGGTTTTGGGCGGTTCTGTTTGCATCGCTTCTAAGGTTGACATATTGCATCAATCCAGAGTGCATGCTTTGAGATAATTAAGTCATTCTAATTAGCGCTGTTTTTAAAGGCTGCTTCGCATTCATGATGGTGTAACGCACAAGGGTGTGGGTTCTACGTTCAGCTGGTGCGGAATTTTGTAATCATTTATCACCGCGGCTCCGATTGCCTACTAACCGTTATTGGTAGTTGACAGAACCGGCTCCTAAGTTCATTCGATCTAAACTGATCAAAGCCCTTTTAATTAGTGAATACCGGATAGGCATATGCAATCATAGTTTGCATATGGACATGCAGTTGATGCTAATTTGAAAAGTTAACTACCAAGATCGATCGATCTTTGAGATGAATGGAACTGTGATAGCATGTGAGATTGAACGGTCCGTTAGGTTATAAAATTATTGAGTTATAGAAATATAATTCCGTCTTATCCTAAGAAATCGATTGTGATTAGCCGGCGTTCAACACTTATTTGTTTTATATATATATGTTTATTTGGGAGCCTTTCAGCCACAGCTGGTTCGGCTCCGCTTGAAGCATAAATAAATATAAACCGGGGAGCTCAGAAGGGGCCCCTAAGTGAATTTGGGGTCCCTATGGAGTGGTTAATATCGGAGTTTTCTTTAACTACAAATTATTACAAATTATTAAGAGTTTGTTTTGGGGTTTGTCCTTTCGTGCATGGGTCGTCATAAAACTGTCGGTTGGTGTTTGTGATTGGGGAAGGTCCTTGTCGTGCGTGAGGCTGGTATCATATTGAATGTTGGTTGCTGCCAGTGGTATTGTCATCAGAGTAAGGGTCCAGCGTGGGTGTAAAGCTTAGTAATAGTTAGTGGTTGGTAGTACTTGGTCACTTTCTTGATCTATATACAGTTGTACAATTCTGCATCTTTAAGGAAGCATATTAATGCCGCCTCCCTCGTGGCATCCCTACAGAGAGCGTCTCTTATACTGCCAGGGATGCCCCAAAGCTGGCGTGGGCTCTCATACTAGTTACAGAACAAATGTTCCACGGTGTGCTGGATACTACATATCGGGCAGTTAATGTGGAACGGCCCGTCCCCGGAGAGGTTGTAAGAGGCCTTGGTGTGTCCGGAACCTTGCCGCGAAATGATACGCTCGTTCCGGTTATCATGGGGTCTTCCCACTGATGGGTAAACCCCTTGATTTTCCTAATAAAAGGAGTTTGTGACTGTGCCCATTCTCTGGACCATATTTTATGAAGTGTGCATTTGATCAATTTTTTGGTATCATCAACGGGGACGCTGTGGGTGAAAAATCTACTCATCTTGCCCAGGCTAGCTGATCTGATTCGATATTACTTGGGATGCCACAGTGTCCCGGAATCCAAGAGACCGTTGTCCCAGGGGAAGGAGGGCCTGTCGCATTATTGCCTGGATCCATGGGAGGAATGAGGTCTCTGATTCGAGGGCCTCCACAACGCTGGCTGAGTCCGTGAGGATGAGGAGAGACCAATCGGTTGGTATGGTTGTCACAATCCGACTTCAGCAGAAAAAAATGAGTACTGTGCTGGGAGTTTGTAGAATTCAGCGATTCCTATCCTCACCTTACATTGCCTGAGCCGTCCGTTTAGCGGAAACAGTATCCACTGTATTGGTCTGCGATGTGATCTTTTACAGTCTGCAGGGCCACCTGAGGGTTGGATCCCGCTTTAAAGGTATTTTTTATGGTGTCATCAATCATAACTGTGAGTAGGTTCCAACCTCTGGCTCCACTCCAGTGGATCTTGGCCACCTGAGGGAGCTCCTGGTTGACAAGGCGGTTGACTGGCCTTCTCAAGAAAGATGACTAGGACTGTGACCAACTGTCTTCTCGAGAAAACCTGCAGTACGTCTGCACAACGAAGATGCGACGGAATACTTGAACGGGAGTGCTCCTGCCTCGACGCAGGCAGCAATCCCATGAGTGGACGGAAGGAGTCCAGAGGTAACTTTGATGGCGGTGTGGTGAGCAGATTTTACCTGATGAATGAAGCGTACTCCGGTCAACATGTTCTCAGAATTTTACTCCAATTTCTGGCATGATTATTTGAAAATTATACTCCAGACTTTCCTTGCATTGTGAACGAGCGTAAGATTTTGGTTAGTTTACATCGTATGTAATTTAGAACCGGAGGTTATAAGCAGGACAAATTTTCTCGGGAACAAGTAACTAGCCCGGATTTTTGTTTACAATTCGAAGTCAATTTTCCTCTGTATCAAGCTAAGAATTCGTAAGAAACCGGTATTCTTCTTCTTGTTGTTTTACTTGGCGTTATGGGTCTTTGCCTGCCGCTAAAATTAGTGTTCTTTGAAGCACTTCAACAGACCCGTAACGCTGGTAGATCACCTTTTCGTGGTGCGTTACGGGGTATCAGATCTACCACCGAACCTTAGTCCGAATTAATTCAAACTAAAGAACATATTTGTTTTTGTAGTCAAAGGAACGTATATTAGTCCTTATTACATTTTATGTCTTGTGAAAAGCGACAATACTCGGATTGACCCACCGAGGATGAGTTTGGAATAAGGAAAACATGATTAATCTTCATTTATGCGAATTCTCATTTTCTATTTGATGTTCTATAGTTTGAAGTGGTTAGGACTAGGATTCTGATGCATGATCAGTATCGGAGTCATGGTTTGTTTTGTTTGCAATGAATCCGGTTTTGACTGATAAAGGGGCGTGCCTTTGAAGAGTGCTGTCACTCACAAAGGGTTTAAATAGCGGAAACTTTCAAAAAAATTGGTTCATAGCCAACAAAACAAATAAAGACAACTGTAAAAAACACCGAATACTTCATCATTTCTCAATAGTGATGAAGTAACTCGACATGCACTAAACAAAGGATACGGGATATACTACAATAGATCAAATTACTGGTCGCAGTGGTTTATGTCCCATGCAGAGTAAAAAAATTTTAACCGCGTCAGTTTGTCTGGAAATCCATATTCGTGCATAATCTGCCATAGCTGGTCGCTGTATCGATTGTATCGTAAGCTGATTTGAAATCGATGAACAGATGATGTCTGGGCACGTTATATTCGTGACATTTCTGCAAAACTTGCCGAATCGCGAAAATATGTTCCGTAGTTGCGCGGGCACCCATGAATTCCACTTGATACTGCCCCACGAACTCCTTTGGGATTGATGACAGACGGTGGCATAAAATTTGGGAGAACAACTTCTAGACGGCGCTCAGAAGCGTGATTGTACGATTGTGTGAGCTTCACGTAACGTTTGCATTAAAAAAATGGACAAAATTGCCGATTTTTCATGGGTTTACCTTCACGCGCACTGACAAAACTACCCATGCAGCATCAATCATAGTAACCCATGAGCCAGCAGACACAATTTGACAGCCCTATCAGTCGAACTCTAACCGCGATGGCAAAAACAATGAAGCAACTCCGATCAGAAGTGTGCGCGTTCAGGGAACGGAACCCCGCCGCGTCGAAAACGGACATCGTGCGGCACTTTGTGGACGCCGGATACGACCGTTCCGGCATCTACAACATCTTGGCACTATTAAATAACAACCAGAGCATCGAAAGAAACCCGGTTTCGGACGGCCGACGACCCTGAGCGACAAGATGCTCCAAAGGATGCTGAAGAGGAAGACCGAGGGAAAAGTGGCTACATCGCTGCGTGCGCTTGGCCGGGAGGTCGGTTCAACCGGCCAAACAGTGAAAAAGTACCTGGCGATCATGAACATACATGCCAGGAAGCGGAAGTCACGTCCACTGGTTTCGGAGCTGCAGGCAATGACGCAACGGCAGCGGCTGAATAAGATGGTCAACTCGATTTTCCCGGCGAATCGGGACGTGGCGGTGGTGAAGGACGACGAGACCTATCTCACCCTGGATGGCAACGACTGGCAGGGCACTTCGTATTTTATTTCCCCCACGAAGGAAGTGAGCTCCGAGGTGAAGTTCATTTCACACACCAAGTTCCCCAAGAAGGTGCTGCTGTGGCTGACAATCAGCGAGAAGGGGATGTCAAAGCCGCTCTTCTTTCGCTCCGGACTGGCCATGAACGGGGAAATTTATAGTACGAAATGCCTGCCGGATGTTGCGTCGTTCATCAAGAAATACCATAAGGACGAAGACGCGGTGTTCTGGTCGGATCTGGCGTCGGCCCACTACTCGAAGCGATCGTTGGAGGAGATGGAGCGGCTGAATATCGATGTGGTACCCAAGTCGGCGAACCCGCCCAACGTCCCCCAGCTGCGTCCCATCGAGAATTTCTGGGCCAACCTGAAGCGTAAGATCTACTCCAAAAATTTTGTTGCGAAAACTGAGGTGGAATTGATAAATAAAACAAAGAAAGAACTCAAAAACATGCCTACACGCAAGTTTTGGTCCGCCATGGCGAATGTTCCGGTTAACTGCCGGAAGGCCGCTCGCAAGGGCGTAGAATTTTTTTGCAAGTAAGCATAAATAATTACCTTTCATGGGAAATTTATCAAAAGCAATTATCGGTCTTAGCTTTTTTTTATCACCATCCGAAAAAAAGTCCGTTTTTTAATGCAAACGTTACTAGTACCGCATGAATATTGAGCCATCGAAAGTTTCATGAAACTGAGGTTCTAAGAATATCCGTTATTTCCCCCTGAACCTGAACCTGAACCTGAAACCGGTTCCAGTGTATCCGGAAGTGGCCGATTCCCTAATTGATCTGTGAAATTATGTCCATGTACTTATGGGGAAAAATCATGAATATGAAGCTGTCAAACGGTACCAGTAGCTGAGGGTTGGAGAGTGTTTTTCGAAATCGATTCAAGAGTAACTGGAAGTGGCCAGGTTTTTTGTTGGTTCAGGAATGATGACTTTATTCTACTGATGATGATGATGATGATGTAATACTACCATCTATTGTAGCAAGGTAACTTTCCATAGCAGTGGAATAATCTGAAAAACGATTTGATCAGGATTCTATTATTGTTTGTGATCATCAAGCTCCTGTATGAAGGGCCAAACATGTTTGGGCGGGCCCGTAAGTAGAGACACTTACGCGAAACCCGCGAATATAGGGAAGATAATCTCCTTCCAAAAGCAAGTTCACACTCACAGCACTAGAATCGAGCCCTCGATTGACAGAATAAACCCAATAGATGCGGTTGAAGAGCCCGCCCTCGTTCCGCGAAATGTTAACAATAGGGAGGAGGCAGTCCCATACTCCCTATCCAAATCGTTTTACTTGGATGGTCCCTCCCTTTCCCCGTTATATGTTATTTAAAATTTAGTATATTTTGTACACAAAATATTAGGATATCATTATAGACAAACATGCCAATTTATTCAAATTTCAAACTTGAATGATACTACGAATGGATTGTTACTGAAAAATAAATAAAAATTAGATATGTATTAATATCCTTCTTGTCCTGGAAAAGCTGAAAACAGAATAGATCAGGAATGATGACTTTATTCTACTGGGTGAAAAATCATGGATTTCGAGCCGTCGAATGGTGTGAGGTAAGTGTCCGTTTTAAGACCACCCTGCCCTTTGGTTCAGAAAGTGGTATGGGCGCGTTCTGCCGACTTGGTCGAGGCAGATTTCATATGTGAACAGGCTGCCACTCCAACGTTCAAAAGTGCCTGAGCCAAATTGACAGCTTGTAATGATTATTTGAAGATGCGATGGGTGATCATCGCCCTGAACTACGCAAATTTAGCATGTTGTAAAATGTCTCTTGTCTTCTATAAACGTGATGAAATGGAGTAAACGCGTGGGAACTCATCGGGAATGATCTCTCATATCATTGTGTGAATATCACCATGAATATCTCACATGTACATTGCGTATTATCAATTACTAATGCCCTATCCCATAACCGCGGGCAATATCATATGGCACATACATCGTGGGTCTATGATATACATCGCAAATACATCGTCCCTCTATATCTGCACCACTGAAATAAGCTAACACCATGAGTTCTAGAAAGAGTTTTAAACTCGCCAAGGGCTTTCAGAGTTTGAAGAGTTTCAACTCGCAAAGGGTTTTCAGACACTTGAGATGTGGTAAGAGCTCTCAAAAACGCAGAGCAAAACGGGTAAGTGTTATACATTTTGTCCCAGTATCTCTATACAGTTTGTCTCACAATAGGTGTCACCTTTTCACAGTCTTGGGTTATTTCAGCTGGGTAATTTTAACAGCGGAATTGATTATACCCGTTTTGAGTGTAATTTTTTGACAGCTTATCGCTGAAGATTAATAAGCGATTCCGTTTGTTTATATTTATCAGCTACCATGGAAGCCATACGGGAGCAAGTTTTAAAATTACATTTGCAAAGCTTAGACCGTGTCAGATATTCAATAGTCTTAAGCAGTTCGGAATGAGTAAGCGTTTTATTTTTCGTACCTTGAAACGGTTCAAGGAAACTGGAAATGTCCATATTCAACACAAAGGAGGTGCCAGACGAACTGCCAGAACGAAGAAAAATATCAAATGTGTGAGGGAGCGAATAAGACGTAATCCGGCCGTAAATTGAGCAAACAATTTCAAATGTTCCCTGCTTCAACGAACAGACTCCTCAGACATGATCTGGAATGCAAGCCGTACAAGAAACAACGGGTTCACGGGTTGACGGAGCGTCAAAAGCAAGCCAGGGTCAAAGAAGCAGACATCTTTTGGCGGGCCCGGGGACTGGGGGGGCTTACTTTAAGAAGATTTAAAAAAATAGTGGGTGGTTTGTGGGAAAAAACCTCCGGAAAAAATGGCCCGTGGGTTTACAAAGCGTTTGCGCAAAGTTATCAAGGAAAAGGGCGAGAGATTAGAATTGAATTAATATGGTTTATTTCTATAACTTGTTTCTTTCAAATGATTTGGTTGATTCGTTTTGCTGTAATCCCATTTTGTTTTAGTGACACCTATTGTGAGACACCCTGTATATTGACCCTACATCAAAATTAAATTTAAGCAATAAAGAAAAAACGGTATATAACTCTAACCAATATTACTTTCAGCAAAAATTTCTAAAACAAAGGAAGCAATCAAATGAACATGCAAAAATGTACCAAATATTCATTACATAACATATAACGGGGAAAGGGAGGGACCATCAGAGCACCCAAGTGAAACAATTTGGATAGGGAGCGTGGGACTGTCTCCTCCATAATGCAACATTTCGCGGAACGAGGGCGGGCTCTGCGACTCCATCGGTTGGGTTTATTCTGTCAATCTAGGGCTCGATTCTAGTGCTGTGAGTGTGAACTTGCTTTTGAAAGGAAATTTTCTTCCCTATATTCGCGGGTTTCGCGTAAGTGCCTCAGCAAGTGGGACCGCCTAAACGTTTTTGGCCCTTCATGCAGGAGCTTGATGATCACAAACAACAATAAAGTCCTGATCAAATCGTTTTTCAGATTATTCCACTGAAAGTTACCTTGGTTGAATAGATGGCAGTATTACAGCATCATCATCATTAATAATCCATAGCAAAACTTGCTCAGTATCAGAGGAAATCCGTTGTGATTTTGAGATCGAAGAAAATAAATGTTTTATAAAAAAAAACCGTGATTATTACAGTTATTTATGATTATAGGTTTCTTTCTGTAAGTCTTAGCAGGAACCGTGTCACAGTTCTCCCTCCCTCTAGTGCTTTCCTGATAATACCTACATTGAAAATATATAGGAGAAAGGCGTATTGTATACAAAGACAGCTTCGGATTGCTTGCGTTCCAAGAGCAATCAATTCTAATCCACTTAAAACAACGACTGAATGATTTAGTGAAATTAGAGTTTTTAGAACCATTTCGTGCCTTTTGACAACTTTATGTTTTTATTGATTTCCAAGCCCATCTGTTTTATACCAACCGGGGGAGACTTGGTCCTACACTCAATATTGTCATTATTTCCACTACGCTCCACCATTCACAATGTTTTGCGATATAGTGGACGGAATTTTATAATTTGAGATAACTCAATGCAAATTTCAAATTTGACAGATCGACAGGAAATCGGTGGTTCGACTACTGGTACCTCATAGTAAGATTCTAAGAAGCAGATTGGAAGATACGATGAGCTACCTCCCCAAATGAATCCGGGATTTTCGCGTCTGAAAACATAAATTCGTGACAAATCTACGAAATTCGTGACTGTTATAACAGCCCTGCTAATGCTTTCCTTATCTCCAATCCGCAATATTTTGTGATACAGTGGCCGGAATGCAGACGTCTTTCTAAATTAGGTAGATCGACCTCATTGCGCGATGCTAATGAGCAGACAAGAATATTCGATAAACAACTTACCCACGACAAACATTGCCTACACATTACCTGCAATAATCATTGTTTTAGTGTCGGATTTTACGACTCATTTAAACTGTGGACTGCTCCAGCAGTTCGAATGTAATCTAAATTGATTACTAACAAACCAACCCAAGATCACCACTTCCACTTGACAATCTTAATCAACATTGGCAATAGATAGAACTACCTATCTAGTTAAACGTTGGCCCTAGTTCTGCACGTGCTACAGCATCAATAACGACACTTTGTGAGCCTTGAATCAGTAGTTTATATCGTTCGCGTCAGCCATATAACTTAGCATCAAGTCAAATACAGGAAATTAGTTCTGTTTGATTCATGGAGTGCCCCCACGAAAAGAAAATCCCAACGACGACACACCGCAACACGACGGCGCACCACCGTGAAAAAAGAAGAATAGTCAATGAAATTAGAATCCGTCACAGTTGAAGGATTGAGGCACCAACAAAACCATTTAAAGTAGGTAATTAAAACTAGTGACGTGGAAAACCATCGTTTTATCCGAAGGAAACGATCATCGCGGAGAATTCATTACAATTCAGTGAACTTTAAAAGGACAATTGGGTTGCATAATTTCGTTTCCGTTCCAAATCAAGATCAGGACCTTGAGTGGGCTGCTGCATTGTACGAAAAATGGCTTCCAATTCGAAACTGCATAGGTAGCCGGAAATCCCTCGCGGTTTTGTTTATGATGTACAGCCTACTTCAAACGACCCTCAGCGATGTGGGCCATTCCACCGTCCAGAAGAGTCTCTCAGAGAACAACAGACAATGTGCGGATACGAGGAAATTGAAAGGTTGTGTTAAAAAGAAAGACAGGAGCAAAAGTGCAAAACGAAAGCATAAAATACCGAAACAGGCTGACTACCTTTGTGCGCTGACGGGTGGACGGCTGGTGGAGTTCGCAGTCAATAAAAAATCACGCGATGTTAACGACCGCAAATTACAGCATCGATGATCGCCTTCGATTATCAACAGCTCTCGTGAAGCAGGTACGGATAGGCAAGTTTTGGGTATGAGCAATACGCCGGAGCGTATGACCTACAGAAAAACTTGCTCTTGGCTTCGGTGTGAATTGTAGACCACACCACTTGGCAAAGCGGGTGCGATATAAAATATTAATTATCAACCCTTTGTGATCTCTTTGGGAAGAGCGCTCGAGGCAAGCAATTCTATTTTGAACAGGGTTTAACTTATAATTCTTGAATGCATGTTATTACTGGTGTTGAAGCCACTGTTTTCCCTAGCACCAATCATATAACTGCCAATCAGTAATCGCCCTCGTATATCAACTCAAAGCCCTTAGAACAGAAGTAAGAAAACAATAATATAGCCGCTGCTTGACTCAATGTTCCGCCGTATGATCTACTCCACGCGTAGAATTATGCAAGAAATAAAAACTCCGTCACTTGTTCAATAGTACCTCAGATACGATTTAAATCTCTCAATGCAACCTTATCTCTGCCAACACTATCTATCCCCTGCCCCACAATACCAATTTGGAAGATTATTCGTGTGCCCAAAGCGTGCGCTTAACGAACCTATGACTAAGAACGGTTATTTTCCAAACGACGTATTCAGTAGTAGAACGTTGAACTATGTTTTCACGCTGACCTTGGATGGTTATGGAATCCACGTAACTAGTCGCAAGTGCAAGCGGCGTAGAGACCAACGAATGCACGAGTGGGAATTTATTAGGACCACTTTACCATTAAAACCTAACCTAGCGAGCTTGCGACTAGATCAATCGATCACGTGGAACGACGATGGTGCACTTGAGAGGGCATGCCAGTTCTGTGCTGACTATTAACCAGTTAGTACCGCAGTTAGTTTCGCAATTTTTCAAACGATGACGACGACAACAACGGTATGGTATAAACGGTTAGCACTTTTCACGTTCTTTATTTTAGGATTTAGACGAGCACGAACGTATTATGCAGCTACTTGAGAAAACGGGTTTTCCACGGAGCCTGCGAACACCTGAGACAGCCTGATCTTGTAAACGATGCTGAAAACATTGAAACTGAAAGTGGGCTGTAGTTGGAATTAGATGCCAATTTAAAGGTCACCTCGCCCTCTGGCCGCCTTTCCCGCACGGCAGTGGGTTGGTAGTAGTATGGCGTGAAAATTGCTTTAGTTTTTATTTCCTAGCAAGGCAAATATCGATTTGCCACCAGCCGGTATGTAGGAAGGTAGAAAAAAGCTAATAAGGTCAAGCACTTGAAGATAAAGCGATGCGATAATAACTCGTTTGTTGGAAAACTTCAACGGATAATTGAAATTAGTAGGTCGCAGAGGGTCCATTAGATGAAGCAACTGTAACTTCAGCTTAGTGGTATGTTATTTGGTGATCAGATGGGAATTATTTATTATTGATAGGAGTAAACCAATTCGACAAGAGGTGGTAGTTATGTAATGTTTGTATGTGCGTCTCGTCCGCGTTCATTGAACAGGTAGTCAATTGATTAGACTTTTTTTTTGGATTCTTAATAAAACGAGAAAACATCAGCTTAAATATGCCACAAGCTCAAGGTGTGAATTTTTGCGAATAAACCATCAACGTAAAACGCTTGCTCGATTTTCTAACATTATAATTCATCTAAAGGTAGGATATAAGTAAGAACCGAGCGAACGAAACACGTAAATTTAATAATTTAGAAACAACTTTTTAATTTGACGGAGTGGTTATCACAGAGAGTCCAGATTCGAAGAACATTTTAAAGCGTCTATAATCTAATAAAATAAGAAGAAGAAAAAGCACAGAGAGTCACCACGCTGTCGGCCTCGGTTTAATTCTGGACCCATAGCGAAAAATGAAAATAAATCATGCGAAATTGTTATACAATCTTCCTTTTCTA